>PVJO010025666.1:0-22399 GCA_004026905.1 Hystrix cristata
GGCGGGGCGGGGCGGGGACTTGGTGCTCAGCGGGGACAAAGGTCCGGCGTAGAGAGATGAGGAAATCCTGGAGCAGGATGGTGGCCGCGCAATCTGGAAGTGCGCTTCATGCCACGGAATCGCGCACTTACACGTGGTGATGACAGGAAATTTCACGCTGGGATAGTTTACCACGACTTAAAAAGCATCCAGAAAGAAAGAGAGAACCTGGGCTGTCGGCTGCAGGGAGAAGCTGGGGTTCCTTCCAGGATGTCGAGCCGCCCTTGGCAGACCGGAGCCTCTTGTCCCGCTTGGAGAGTGGTCTGGCTCCTTCACGCCTTGTGTCCGTGGCACCGTTTGGTGGCTGCGGCGTGGCGGGAGGCAGCGACCCTCGGCGGGGCACTGCAGGCCTGCCTGGTCGGGCTCGCCAGCCGGGGAAGGGAAAGGTGGCTTGCTGCGGTTGGGGTCTCTGGCGCGGCCTCGTGTCAGGCTCTGCTGTGTGTTGGATTGTGTCCCTCCCGAAGACACCTGGGAGCCCCGAGGCCCGGGACCGGAGAACGTGACTGTATTTGCAGGTGGGGTCTTTACAGAAACAATCAAGTGAAAACAAGGTCCTCGGGATGGGCCCTAATCCGGTGTGACTGGGGTTTTTATGGAAAGGAGACGAGTATACCCAGAGAAGGCAAGGTGAGGAGGATAGAAGTGAAAGAAGACAGCGATCTGCAAACCAAAGAGAGAGGCACGGAAGAGATTCTCCCTCGCAGAGGGAGCCAAGCCTGCCCCATCGCAGGCTTCCGGTCTCCAGGACTGCGTGAGAACCCGTTTCCGTGGTCGCCACCCATTCGGTGGGACCTGGCGCCACCCTTTGCGAATGAACACAGGGCTTCGCGTCACTGGGGTCTGGAACTCACACTCACGACTTCCAGAGCCCCTGAATTTGGACCTAAATTCCTGCTGGCCGTCCCGTGTGTGAGCGCACCGTTGCTTCAACTAGGAAGTTCCCTCTCGTCCCTCGTGGAGGAAATAGCTATCTGTGTTTCTGTTGCTGTTGTTATTAATAGTTCTCGGCTTTTCACACGGAAGGGAGTTATCACCGATTTTCCGAGAGCTGTGGATGTGACATGCTCCTTGTTCTCCTGTCATTGGTCTTTTGTGTTGAGTAGTCTGCTTTTAACCGCTGAGTCTAAACCATCAACCTGTACGTCTGGCCTTCACGTCACAGTGAAAACAATCGTGAAATAAATGTAAAAGTATCTTCTGAAACGATATTTCCTTCGTGTTTTTCCACAGCACTCTAGTTTTGTTCACTTCTCCAAACACTTGAAAATGTAGCCAAGTTCCAAGAAAGAGAAAGGAGAGAGAAAGTAAAACAAAATAAAATGGACATAGTGGCCATTTGTGGGCTTTATTATGGGACGTTAAGTATCTAAATTGAAGTAGCAAGAAGGACATCTTGGCAATCCGTCTTACGTTACGGATTGCCTCTGCATTTTCTAAAGGGTTCTGTTCCTATGCTTAGAAGTGTTTCATGGTTTTTCTTCAGCCATAGCCTGTCCATTTCTTGTATTCTTAGGTTGGCTGGCATCCTATCTATCACTTCATCCTCCCTCCCTCCATCTCTCTGTCCCTCTGTCCCGCCACCCTTCTCTGTCCATCTGTCCATCTCTCCCTCCATCCTGACACCTATTCATTCACCTTTATACCCACCCATCCACCCACCAGTTCATCCATTCCTCTCTCTGTTCAGCCAGCCAGCCACTCGCCGTCCGTCCACCCCTCCATCCACCCGCCTGTCCATTCACTCGCCGCCTCTCCACCCACCCGCTCATCCACACACCTATCAATCCGTCTATCTAATGTAAGTGATTTTAGAAAAAAAAGCATTAAAAATGGTCATTTTTCCAGAATAGCAGACGGGGCTTTCAATCTCTTCACTGCTACTTTATTAAATACTTACTAGTTCTAAAATCCATCGAGTTGGTTCCCTTCAATTTCGAAGCTTCATTATCATAGCGTTTGCAGATAAGGATGATTTACTGCCCTTTGCCAATAATTATGCCGGTTATTGCTGTTAATCTTGTTCCGGCAGGAACTCAGAGAGCAACGTTGGGTGGCGGAGTCGAGCGGGCCAGCGGGACGCTGTAATTGTTAATAGTCTCGACCTTCCTGTTTTTAACCTCGTTTAGTAAATGGGGAGTGATGGCGAGCTCTTGACCGTCTGGTAGAGCCAAGAGCTACAGATGACATTTGCCCATTTGGAAGACAGAGAACTCATTTTGTTAAGCCATTAGTTGTTAAAATCGCCTTTGAGCGCCCACCCGGGAGACGGTGGAGCGCAGCACTGAGCTGCTGTCACCTGCCAACCTCGGTGTTCCTTCGGGGTTGGCTTTGCACGGGGGAGGCGGACCTGGTGGGCTCAGGAGCCGCCGGCCGGCGTGTCCCCTAAAGTGTGGCCGATGTCCAGCCACTGCACGTGGTTGTCCTCGGAGAAGGGGGCGGCTGTCCCCCGTGGGGACCGTGGGGCTGCGTCTGTGTGTCCGGCAGGCTGGTCCAGAGCATCTGCGGTCTCTCTGGGCGGTGCCACCTTCATTTCTGTGTTGACTCATGACACTGAAGTGAACCTAACAGTCTCAGACTGGCGGAAACACAAAAACGCCTTTCAGGGTGCAGCGTTGATCACTGGCAGTGCGTCTCGGTTTTCAGCAAAACAAAAACAAAGCAGTTTATCCTGCTGCTCCGGTTTCCTCCAAGTGGGCTGCCCTTGCCCCGCAGAACCCTGCGTGGTCCTGTGGAGAAATGATTTCCTAACTCGGGAGGCTGTGTGCAATATCTGCCGGGCCTCTTGGTGAGAGGGGAATTGTTCTCAGCGCCGGAGCCCACACAGAACTCTCACACGCTGCTGGAAACACAAGTGTTTTTAGGCAAGAATGGCAGCGTTTGCCAGGAATGGTGGTGCACGCCTGTCGTCCCAATTTCTGGGAGGCTGAGGCAGGAGGATCGCAAGTTCAAGCCCAGTCTGGGCCACTTAGCAACTTAGTGAGACCCTGTCTCAAAAAATAAGAAAGGGCCGTGGGTGTAGCTCAGTGTGAAGGCCGGGTTTAATCCCCGGAGGGGTGAGTTGCCCAGCAGCGAGGAGTGAGTTCATTAATTAACCCCGCAAAGCCTCTGGGGAAGAAAGAAAAGTCGTACATGCTGGAAGATAGGCAGCACCAGAAAAAGGCGTGTTGACATCCGGAGTGGAAGTCACACAGTGTCCGGGGCTCCGTGTCCAGGCGAAGGGCTGCCATGCGGCCCACACCGGCCTTCCCTGTCTCACGTGTCTCCAAGGTAAGACCTGAACTGTTTACTAAGGGAAAGTAGCGTAATAAGTCTCCTCTGGCACATATTTTCAGGGTCTGAGTGCAGCTATTGGGATGTTGCGCAAGATTTGCAGAATGGGGCCGGAGTGCGTGCGTCTGAGTACGTGTGCGTGCGTGCGTGTGTGTGTGTGTGTGTGTGTGTGTGAGAGAGAGAGAGGGAGAGAGAGGGAAAAGGGAGAGAGAGGGCATTTTAAAGGTTTTTTTAGGTGAGCATTTTTGTAATCTGGAAAGGTGTTCAGAGTGGCCTGGTTTTACCTGTGTGGCATCTGGGTGTCTAGGATTTAGCTCCTGTTTTATATATATACATTTTAATGTTCAAGCCGGCTGTTTGGAGGGCAAGACGTTCTCCCTCGCTCTGCGTCAGAGGTGGAGATGTGGCGAGCTTGGCTTTGGCGAAGGGAGAAGAAGGACTCCGGTTCCAGGACGAGGTGTCTCTGGGGATGCGTACGGTGCGGGTGAAGCGTGTTCAGCGGCGCCCCCATTTGACGCCAGTTGCACCCCTTTAGTCCCGAAGTGGCCACCAAAACTGTCCCCGATGTTGTTGAGCGTCCCTTGGGGACCAGAGTCGCCGGCTGCCAGGACCCCACGCAGGGTGACGAGCGTGCGTGTGGCGGGGTGTGAGGGAGTTAAGCCTGCGCCGTTTCAAGGTGCGGCTGAGTGAGTGACTGCCCGAGTCGCTGTCTTGTCGCTGGGACAAACCCCCACCAGCCGCGGCTTCCGGGGGGGAGAGGTTTACTCGGCTCGGGGATTTTAGGACCCTTCAGGGCAGCTGCTCCGGAGCAGGGAGGCCTGGTGGAAGGCTCTGGGGGAGGGCGGCTGCTCGCCATGTGCGACAGGCGGCAGGGGGGAGAGGAGGGCCCGGCTCCTGCCGGCACTTCTGCGGGAGCCCCGCTGGGAGTGTGTGAGGCTTCGCGGACACCTCCGTCTGAACCGTAAGGGCGATGTGTTGTTTTAAACCGAAGTCACTCGCGGAACTGCAACTTGAAGCGGGGCTGTTTGGCCTGACTTCTTCTACCCACAGCAAGCCGTACAGACTGGGGAGAGCGTCCTGCCCAGACGGGGGCGGGAGGCGAACGGGAATAAACGGTCCCTTTGAAGCCACCTTACCTCCCCGCCTCTCCCCATCACACCCCTGACAACTCACTCCTGGGCGCGGAGACCCACCTGCCCTTACGGTGCGTCACACACTGATCGTTCTTCATCTAAAATAAACGCGTTACACTGTCCTCATTTCTTCGCACTTCACTCTCTTGCCAAGATCTCCACGTGCACGTGAAAGTCATGAAATCATTTTTGCTTTTGTCTTTGTAAAAGTTTTTATTTTTGTTAGTCCTTGTTTGCAGCACGTAGTGTTCACATTCCTTGTGAGGCTGGTACAGGTACATACCATGTCTTATCTTCATTTTCTCCCATCTCCTTTCTCTCCCTCCATCTCTCGGTCTCCTTCTCGTTTGCAAAAGATCTATCTCCCTATTTCCTATTATCTCTCCTTTATTTTACTCTTTATTTATAATTTGGGTTTCTTATATAAGAGAAACCACGCAATATTTAAGCTTGTGTGTCTGATTTATTTCGCTTAACATTATGGCCTTGAGGGGCACCCATATTCCTGCAGATGACCCGGCTTACCCTTTTTAATGGCAGAGTAGCACTCCACCGTGCGTAAATATACTTTCTTTATCCATTCATCTGTTAATGGGCACGCCGAGCTCACCAAGGAGCTGAGGGGACTTGGGATCTCTCCCCACCCGGGTCCGCTCTGAAGTAACTCTCGGCTCCTTTTAGCAGCAAAGTGGAAGTGAAGAGCCAGCTGTTGGCCACGCGTGTGGAGAGTCTGGGGCTTGGGGAGAGTGCTGCCGCCCACCCACGCAAACCACGTCCCCGCCGCAGCCCCGAGGATATTTGGTCGTTCGGTGGTGGGGTCCGGCGGTCACAGACAGGCGCCCCCCGAAGCCGTCCCGTGGACACCCGCTCAGTGACACTGCCCCGGAGGAGCCGTGGACACGGCCACAACGCAGGTGGCGCAGGGAGGCGGTGGGGACACAGGCGCCCTAAACTGATGAGGAGAGGGTGCCCGGAAGGGGCTGGCAGCATTTTCCCCACGATACCTCATCATCTTCTTCCTCCGTGGCCCACGGTGACCCTGAGTGTCTTTTGGTGGCTGGGACACTCCCGTGCTGTGTGACCGTGGGCAGGCTGCTTGGCCTCTCTGTGCCTGGTTTTCTCATCTGCAGAATGGGGAGGAGTGAAGGGCCAGGGGCCCGAATGTGGCCCAGTGCCCCTCCGCTTCCCCGTCTTTCTGCAGCTGGGACAGGGCTCGGCGATGAGGGTATGTGCCCCGTGGCCGCGCTGGGGGCTCTGGGGACCCACACGTGTCCTCTCATGGTGGTGATGCTTTCCTTCACAGATGCTTGTGTAGGAGGGGCTGCCGCCTGATCCCTGCGCCCGGGGACGTCCGTCTGGTCCCCGGCTGTCCTCCGGGGCTTGTTCTGCCTCTTCGTCCCTCTCTGTGTATAGCCACTTCTGTCCCAGCCATGCACGACGGTGGGAGCCAGGAGCTGTTTGCGCAGGCGTCAGGGAGCCCCAGACCTGCGACAAGCTGGCTGGAATTTCAGAGTGGCAGTCAGGTACAGTCGGCCTCCTCTTGTGTTCCAAAGTTCTGCCTTTCTGGGTCCAAACAGCTGTTTATCAGAAATATCCAGAAATAAATTTGTGTTCAGCCAGGCCTGGAATGCATGCCTGTAATCCCAGCTAGTCAGTAGGCTGAGGCAGGAGGATTGCAAGTTGAAGCCCAGCCAGGGCAATTTAGTGAGTCCTTGTCTCAAAGTCAGAAAAGAAAACAAAGTGCCTGGAGGGCAGGGTGGGGAGGGGGCGTAGCTCCTGGATAGAGCGGGCGCTCAGGGGAGCTCTGAACCAGACAGAACAAAGCAAAATGACTGTGTCCAGATGAGCGCGTGCAGACTTTTTTCTTATCATTATTTTCTAAATAAAACAATGCAAAACAATACAGCCGCTGGGCGTGGTGGCACATGCCTGCAGTCCTAGCAACTCTGTGAGGCTGAGGCAGGAGGATCGTGAGTTTGAAGCCATCTTAGGCAATTTAGCGAGCCATGGTCTCAAAATAAGAGAAGACCAGGGCGGGCGGTGGCCGGGGCCTCTGTCTTCTCCCCACGGAGTCCGAAGGAGGAGTGCGAGAGGGGGAATCCGCAGGATTTTCCCACAGGCCCGGAGATTTGAGCCCACGCGAGGAAGGAGGGGAAGCAGAAGGGGAGCAGCAGGTCGGGGAGTTTCTAGTAACCGTGCTGCTTCGCTAGGCAAAGCTCTGTGCTCGGGAGCTGGCGGGCACCCTGGTGGCCGAGTGGACAGAGGCCTGCTCTGCCTGGACCCAGAGTCTGGGAGGCCACCCTGGTGTTCTGATAATGGTCCTTTCCACCACATATAGACAGTGACACAAGGCGATAAAAACAAGGAACTGTGACCTCTCTCCTGGTTTCCTCTCTGGGAGCATGCGAGCATCTGGGTGAGGCCCAGGAATGTCCGAACTGTCCCATGTTCATGTGAATAAGCGTAGACTCTGGAGCACAAGGTGTTGGGTTCGAATTCTGATTCCAGGCATTACATCACATCCCTATTTCATGCCTGTCACCCCAGCTACTCGGGAGGCCGAGGCAGGAAGATCATGCGGGACCAGGAGTTTAAGACCAACCTGGTCACAAAACAAAAAACAAAACAAAACACAAAGTAAAACACAGCCAGGTATAGTGGTACATGCCTGTAATCCTAGCACTGAGGGAGGCTGAGGCAGGAAGATCCGTTGCAAATTTGAGTCCACCTTGGGTGACTTAGTGAGTGAAAACTAAAAAATACAAAGGGCTGGAGATGTAGTTCTGGGGTAGGGTGCTCCTGGGTGTGACCCCCAGTATGTTATTGAGTGGGTTAAATCATCTATGTTTCCAAATCTAACAAGGTTCCTGGTCCCCATTATGGGCCGTAGCTACTGTGGGTTTCCGGCCCCCAGAGCGCGTACTGAAATCCTGCATGTGGACAGCCAGCCGTCTAGGACGTTGTCCTGTGTGGGTGCACAGGGCCCGGCAGAGCCCGTCTCTGACCTCGGTCCAGGTTAGAGAGACCTCGCCCCCTCTGTGACCTTGGGGAGGCTTTTGACTCTGAACTTCACTGCTGACAGCTGGTCCCCTCTGGTCAGGCGGCAGTCCGCAGCATCTTGGGGTTGCAGTTGCCTCCGATCCTCTGGTTTATTTGTTCGGCAAATGTTCAGGGAGGGAGGGCACGGGGGGAAATACGAGCCACGCTTCTCAGGCCCAGCTGCAAGTCGGCAGACGGCATCGGAAAGAAACGAGCTGCTGCCCCGTGGAGCGCAGAGGTCATCGCCTCTCCCTGGGAAAAGGTTTCGTCTCCTACCTGGCTTGCTTCCAAAAGTGAACGTCCCCCTTCTGATGAGGGAGCTGTTGTGTCATTGGTCAAGTTGCTTTTCTTTGTTCTTCTTCTTTTTTTCTTTCTGTCTGGGCCGGCGTGGCTGGGGATGGAACTCTAGGCCTCGCGAGAAGAATTGTAGAACTCCTAGCCAGTCAGTCTGGGTTTTAGGAAGTTCAAGTGTCCACTTCCCGTTTAGTCACTGTTATTTCTTTATATTCATTTTCATTTTTTATTAATCCATGTTTGCAGTACATAATGATCCCATTCCTCGTGGGGACCTGGTACATGTACATAACACATCTTAATTCTTTTTTACCCCTTTCTCCTCCCTTCCCTCCGTCTCTTGTTCCCTTCCTTTTTGCAAAAGATCTCCCACTTTCCTATCATCTATCTTTTGTTTTTCTCTTTATTTATATTTTGGGTTTCTCCTATAAGAGAAATCATGCAATATCTAGCTTGCATGTCTGATTTATTTCACTTAACATTATGGTCTCAGTATATCCATTTCCCACGAATGATGCAGGTTTATCCTTCTTTATGGCAGAATAGTACTCCACTGTCTATAAATACGCCACATTTTCTTTATCCATTCCCCGCATCCCTTCCCAGTGATGGGGATGGATCCCAGGACAGCCTGTCAGGTAGGCAGGTGCTCTACCACGGAGCTCTGTGCTCAGCCCCCCGAAACCACGTGAACAAGGGCTGTTCACGGCTGGGGGTGGGGCTCAGTGGCGAGGGCCTGCCCAGCGTGCTTGAGGCCTGGCTGCCATCCCCAGCTGAGGAAAAGTGACGAAAGTCACTGGCCTGGGGCCTGCCCAACTGCCGAGGCCAAGCTCTCGGCTCTGCTCAGGATCTGTTCCTGTCTCCCGGCTGGACTGAGGACCCCGAGTCCTCGCCATGTCTGCAGGGGCCCAGCCCAAGGCCGCGGGGACTCCGGGTCTCTGCAGTGCGGCCTGACCAAGGGGAGGTGTCCCTGCTCATCCCGACTCCCACGCGTGGTCCCGGCGGTCAGCGGCAAGATCGCAGCGGCCGGAGACAGACACGGGGAAGCGGCAGGAGGCTCCTGGGAGACAGGAGGTGTCGGAAGAAGCTACGTGGACATTAAACGATAAAGACCCCCGAGCCCGATTCCTGGCTGTAGACTAGCTCCAGCCGCCGTGTCCTTGACGTGTGATCTCGAGCCACGTGGTGAGCCTTCTTATTCCCCTTTACAAAACCAAGATACTTGATGGGAACGACTGGATGTGGCTTGCGGGCGGCTCCCGTGGCACCAGGCCTGGTCAACAGCTTCGCACCTTACTTCTTTTTAGATTAGGGTGAAATCTATGTAATAGAAATTTGCCACGTTCGCCACGTTCAGGGTATCGTTCAGCGGCATCAGTCCGTTCCCGCTGGCGTCCTCACCACCCATCTGCAGGGTTTCTCATCTCCCCACACCACACCTCTGTCCCCGAGAAGCAGGAGCCCCGGCCCCGGGCACCGCCGCCTGCTGCCGTCTCTGCGGTCCGGCGGCTCCGGGGCCCTCCGGGCGCGTGTGTCCTTTGATGCCCGGTTCATTCCCTGAGCGTGGTTTGATGCGCACCTGCGCTGTCGCATGCATCCCACTTTCTTTACTTTCCTGAGGCCGAATCGTAGTCCGTGGTCCGGATGGACACGTTGTACGATCTGTCTCTCCATCGATGAGGCCCCTGGAGTCTTGCATCTCAGAGTCACCGGGAGCCGCGGTGGCCTGTGCGTGCTGCGGTGCCAGCTCCGTGAGAAATGTAGGACCCGCCGCGCCCGGCTGGCCGCAGGGGGCGAGACGGACGGCGGCAGAGAGCGCTCGGAAATGGCCAGCGGAGGCGGCACTTCTGCTTCGCTTCTCCCGCCCGCTGGCCCTTTTCTTTCTGAAGTCTTTCTCTGGTGGATTCAGGTTGTCCCGTTTCTTCGGCGGTCATTTTAGCGGCCGGTGCTCCAGGCCGTGACTCGATCCTCGGTGCGTGCAGACCGTGTGTGACTTCTGCTGCAATCGTCCCTCCCAAGGCGCTCCGGGTCTTGATTTAGGAAGATCCCGAGAGAGAGAATTTGCCCTGTTCGTCCCTCGGTAAGAGAAGCATGAAGGAAATGGACATGCAGCCGCAGTTCTTTGTGTTACCGTCCCGGGTGGGCTCCTGCAGGGCCCGGCGGTGGTTGTTGAAAGCCTCGGACCCTGTGGGTGACCCCGGACCCCTTTGATGCTTTAGGAATGAAAGCATAAATGCCGGGGCTGGGGGAGAGTGGCGGAGAAGCAAACAGGAACGTGCCGCTGCCACCTGCTGGGCCCCGTGAGGACAGAGCCCGCAGGGGAGCTTCACACGGAGGTGCCCGGCAACGTGCGTGCGTGTGTGTGTGTGCGTGTGCGTTGGGAGGTGAGCAGGGATTTCAGGACTTGGGGATCTGGGGTGACTAACAACTGCCCTGTGATTGCAGCAAAGCCCGGGGTGTGGCGCCCCGGACCCCAAAACCTATAAATAAGGAGCGACAGACGGGCAGGTGGACCAGCTGTGCCGCCTCCACACCACCCACCTCACGATGCCCTGTCTGTGCGAAGCGCCTCCCTCAAGGCGACGATTCTCACCCGAGGGTGACTCCAGAGACGGCTGGGGACACGGGTCTACCGGGATATGGCCGAAGGGCCCCGGGATGCTTCTTGACACCCCACCGAGCCCAGGGCAGTCCGCACCCCACCACGTGCCTCCAGATGTCCACAGGGCTAAAATCGAGGCGCCCGCTCCTAACGCACGGTGGTGCCGGAGTCCCACATGACTCAGCTTTGCCGGTCTGAATCTGCAATTTGTACGACCGTGCCCCGTCTCCAGGTGTGGAGTCAGCAGGGAGAAAGGGGCTGCGGCTCGTGTCCCGTCCGGCCCCAGACCCACCGGGCCGGTTGCCTCGTGCCTGCGGCGTCTGACCGTCGGCTTCTCGGATGGTGCCGACGGGTCCGGCCTGTGGGAGAGGAGGCGCCTGAGTCTCTCCCTCACCCCGCGGCGATGCGGCCGTGCGCGTTTTGGTTCATTGGAGGTCACTGGAGTGGGCCCTTGGCTCGTGTTGTTAGTCAATTTAATTTGTTACTCATAATAAAATCCAGAATTTACCTGGCCCCGAAGCCAGGTCATTAAGAATGTGCTCTGGAATGTGACCCTCGGCTAAGCCTGGCTCCTGCCAAGAGGCCGAGGGCGGTAAAACTCCTCAGCAGGGCGGGCCGCTGGAGAGCGGGCACCTCCTGAAAGCCCAATTTAGCTCATTGCTCGGTAAACCAGTGAGCATGTCCCAAAGGGCCGGCTGTTCCAGGATTTCCGGGATGTATCAGGAACAGTTGGACCAAACGGGGCGTGGTGCCACATGCCTGCCATCCCAGCACTTGGGAGGCTGAGGCGGGAGGATTGCTGCAAGTTTGAGGCCAGCCTGGGCTGTACACCGAGTTCAAGACTATAGTGAGAGCCTGTTTCAAAAGAACAAACAAAGTTAAGAGTCAAAAGACTACACTTTCCTGGCTGTTTGGATTTTGCCAATATCCTAAATTTGTGTGTGTTTCAAGTGAGCTGAGTTTCTCCTTTTAACTTATTTGTGGAAAGTGGGTCCTTCTATTTCCTTTTGGCTTTTAACTTCTTGAGTTAAACGATGGCAGTGTAGGTTATCAGAACCTTGACGCTTCATTTCTCAAACCTTTTGTTTTCCACCCCCTGATGTCCACCACTTTTTAAATTAAACATTTTCTATTGCGATGAAATGTACATAACATAAACTCCACCATTTTAAGCATTTAAAATGTTTGAGTGAATTCAGGGACTCTGAACACACCGACATTGTGCAGTTCCCACCACCATCCCCAGAACTTTCTCTTCTCGCTCAGACCCTCCGTCCCTGTTATGGTTTGTGCCTAGAAGTCCCCCCAGAGACTCACACGGTCATAGGCGGGGTGTCCTCGGAGGCGGCTGTGTCTAGCGTGTGTGAGGCCAGATCAAGGGCGTGTGGTTACTAAATCAGTCCACTGAGAAGTTTGGCGCCACCCTGATCCCGGCAGCCTGGATAAGATACAAGCAGCAGAAAGAAGCTGCTTAGGCCTCTTGCTTACCTTGCTGTCTTCTGCCTGTTGGCCATGTCAGCCTGCCTTGGAGCCAGCCGATTGTAGACTGAAATCTCTACAAACTGAGCCAAACAAACCTCTCTCCCTTCAGCTTTGGGTGTCTGGAGAAAAGTAACTAAGACAGTTCTCATGAGACACGAATCCCCATCGCCTGTCCAGCCCCTGCCATCCTACTTCCTGTCTCTGTGGGTCGGAGGACTCCAGGCACCTGCCGGAAGTGGAATCCTGCAGTATATTGCTCTGTGTGTGGCTCGTGTCACTGAGTGTCACGGCCTCCAGGTCCATCTGTGTTGCAGCAAGAAAAAGGAAGGGCCTTCCTTTTTCATGTCTGAGTAATATTCTGCCACGTGCATGGACCACTTTTGTTTTTCCAGGGATCCTCTTTCTCTCCTTGCCCCTTCTGGACACAGATAGATCTCCTGGCTGCTCTCCTCTGGCTTTCTCCCCACAGTAATACTTCTTGCAGGCCCTTCTCAGTCTCTTCTCTTGTGGCTGCCCACTCATTTCATGGTGCATTTGTCTGGTCCACAGCCCGCTGGCCTTGCTACGGACAGCAAAGCACTGTCACCCTGCTTGACGTGCAGGCAGCAGCGCTGGCTTCCGGGTGCGGGCCCTGAAGGCCGAGCGGGGAGCTGAGTCCGTGGGACGTGGGACTGCTTCAGAGTTGGTCTCAGCGTTGGTGCACGTGTGCGAGTGGGGGCGGAGAGTTCACACGCACGTGTGGCTCACGCGGGCTGCAGGGGACGCCCAGGGCTCGTCCTGCCCCGCCAGGCACCCATGGGACTGTGCTGTGCCTGAGAAGGCAGCGCCAGCCCGCTGCAGGCTGCCTGGGCCCTGCACGCAGCCCTCCATGTCCTGCAGATAAATGCCAAGCTCTTAAGGCTTGTGCATTTTGGAGTAGTTCTGTATTTCTTTTTGGGGGGGTTTTTGTTTGCTTTGTTTTGTTTTGATTTAGGGTCTTGCTCTGTAGTTCAGGCTGGTCTTGAATTCATTGTGTAGCTCAGGCTGGCCCTGAACTTGTGGAGATCCTCCTGCCTCAGCCTCAGAGTTGTTTTTCCCTCCCTCCATTCTTCCCTCCCTCCCTTCCTTCCTTCTTTAATTCCTCTGTCCTTCCTTCCTTTCTCCTGTGGTACTGGGGATTGAACCCAGGCTTTTTGTATTGCGCTACATCCTCAGCCCTTCTTAAAACTTACGGTTTCTCTAAATCACTAATTGTCTAGGCTGGGCTTCAATTCAAATCCTCCTGCCTCAGCCTCCCAGAGTTCTAGGATTATAGGTGTGAACCACCATGCTGGGCTACAAATGTTCTCCTCCTTCTTTGACTGTTTAAATTTTAAAAATTCATTCCAATAAAAGACACATTGCCTTTAACCCCCTCGGAGTACTTCCCCTTGCTTAGAACACACTTATCCCATCGTTCTTGCCATTTTTTCTCTCTCCCTTCTTTAATGAAAAAATAAAACAAAATTTCTTCTTCACCACTTAATCTGCGAAACTGTGTTACTATTTCTACTGGATTTCCACCTTCATTTGTTAGCGTCCCTCACGATGCGTGAGACCGGCCGCCGCGCGGTGGGCGGGTTTTGGGAATGCGCCTGTCTGGCTGTGGACACGGAGGCGGCCTCGTTTCGGGTCCTAGAGGGCCGGCCGCCCCCGCGTGCTCCCGCCCTGCCCAGCCCCAGGCTCGCTCTGGGCTGGACGAATTCTCAGCCGTGTTATTTGGAGCAAGAGTGAGTTTGCAAAGATTTGGGCTCTGGGATCCTGAGGGGACTAGAAACGTCGACTGCCTGGATGGCGGAGTCCAGGAAACACCCACAAACAGATGGCCAGGAGCATCCATCCCAGGAAGGAGCTAAGTCATGTGACAAGATAAGGTGGGGAATGAGGGCTCCCTCTTTTCCTGGAGGGTCGGGGAGCCCTCTGAGGCTGGTACTGCAACAGAGACTGGAATTGTGAAGGGGAAGCTGCTGTGGGAGGAACTGGCTTCCTAGGTGCACGGCACTGCGTGTGCAAAGGTCCTGAGGTAGAGCATTTCGGGACTGGTGATTTCAAGCAGCAGAATTTCATCGCCCAGTTATTTTGTGCATAGAAATAAGCTGGTGGCTGGGATGACTGCGTCCATTCCCGATGCTTTTAGTTTTGCATTTGGCATAGAAACAGGCACTGCAGATTTTGACCGCTACGCACTTGAATCAGTGTGGCTGTCCGCGGAGACGGGAGTGGTCTGCCACATCACCTGGCTGGCAGTGCTGTGAGGATTAGCAGTGACGTGTTGATGAGTACCCGGATGTTACCATCCCGGAGGGAGGCTCCCGCGATGCCAGCTTCTGTTCTCTTCAGTTGTAGATCTAAATCGAATGTGGTGGCACACGCCTGTGATCCCAGCTCCCTGGGAAGTGAGGCAGGAGGATCACAAGTTCGAGCTCAGCCTGAGCACCTTAGCCAGATCCTGCTTTAAAAGCAAAAAAGGCTGGGCATGTAGCTCAGCGCAGACCTTGGGCTCAGTCCCCAGGCCTGAAAAACCCCTAACCTCACCTGTGGCGCCTCTTCCTGCCGGCGTCGCAGCAACTCCGCAAAGCAGGCCTCTCGTGATTCTCTATTTTATGAGAAGTTCAGAGAAGTGAAGGGACTTGGTCAGAACATCCCGGCCTGAGGTAGACTCCACCCAGATCCTCTGACCTAGCTTCTCACCCCTAACTAGAGTGCCAGCGGGGTGCAAAGGGCCGGCCCGCACTCTCCATCCTTTCCCGGCATAGTGGCCACCTTCTTAGGGGGTCACTGGCCTCCATCGCCCAGCCAGCGTGTGTCTTGGCCCCTTTCCATCCGTTTCCAGGGACCCCGACTGTTGCTCTCTCACATGTGTGAGAACCGTCCTGTAAACCTGCTCAAGGTTTTAAGGCTCTGTGTGTGTGTGTGTGTGTGTGTGTGTGTGTGAGATGCAGTGTGAGATGCAGGTTTTCTAAAGCAACTTTTCTATTTGGGTACTCACCATTTTCCAAAGCTCTTTTATTTTTATTTTTTGGTTGCTAAGGAGGCGTGCTACATATTATCTTTGCAAACTGTGGGACTCTGTGAAGAATGAGTGGCCGGAGCAGAGAGGAAGGAAATGGGGGGGCTGGGTTTCAAATGGGAGAACCAAGAAGCACCTTTTGATCTTTGGACTTCAAAGTGGGAGACAGATAAAAAAAAAAATAAAAAAAAAAAAATGAAAAAAAAAAAAACAAAGTGGGAGACAGAAGGTGAAGTGGGAAGCTGGTAGTTCCTCCTTCTGGTGGCCACAGAAGAGTCACATGGCGCAGGGTCCGGACACCTTGGAGGGCTTGTTGTCTTTGCCCCAGACCAGTTTCAAGAAGCTGAAGTTCTGGGGCTATGAGGACAGGAGGGGACCGGGGGCGGTTCCTGCTGTAAATCCCTCCCCGTGTCCGAGGCCAAGTCCCTTGCAAAGCGTCTTCCTTCAGGCAGGGTGTGGAGACACAACCGGGTGGACGGATGCTTTATTCGAGATTGCAGCTTTATTTCTGTGCGTGAGAACTTCCTGCGTTCCTCGTGGCCCTTCCCGTTTCTGTGTGTGTGAGCAGACTCGCCGACACCACTCGCTCTGGGTCTTGCTCATTTTTGGTGCAGCCCAACGTCAGTCGACACTCACGTTTGTCCTTCCCAACTTTCCCGCATCCCAGAATGACAGGCCTCAGGGGGACTCTGCCCAATAGGCCTTAAATGATGGCTTTCTTAGGAGGCTATTGAATCCTGATTGCTGAGGGGAAAATTGGGCGTTTTGTGTTTTCCCTTCCAAGGTGGACAGTTGTGCTACGGAGCGTGCGCTCTCCCAAGAGAGTTCCAAGGGGCCCCGAGAGGCACGTAGGTGTTGCCGGAAATGTGGTTATTTTACAACACGGTATTAGGGCTTTAGAAAAGTGCACTTTGCCTGTTTCTTAAGATCCCTTGACAGATCTTTCGGGCTGTGTCTTCTTGGGGGAGAGGTGGGACATGGGGAGGCTGCGGGCTGGGATCTGTGTGGACACTAGAAGCGTGTCTGAGTGTGACCGCTGTGGGTCGTGAAGCACAGGAGAGCCAGGGTCATTCCCACCTTGTGTGCCTGGCCTTGGGCGGCCGGCCACAGAGCGGATATATATTTGCATTTGCGGAGCTGAACACGGTGTGGTATCAAGACAGATTTCTAGGATCAGTTACCTGTTCCGGTCACCAGAGAGGCCGAGGCTGCATCCCATGTGTGGACAGTTTGGGAGCAACTCATGAAAGCGAGGACAGATAATTTCCCCAAGAATGCCTTACACGAAAGGAAGCTGTCATTGCCTGGCGCGTGCTTGAAATTCAGTCCTCTGGTCCACTCATCCGGCCCTGTGGGATGCAGGAGGCTGTTCACGTCTTCCAAGGAGGAAGCGAGGCCTAGAGACAAGGTATCTCTGCTGTTGCAGCAGTGGGGAGGGCACTTTTGAAAAGTCTTTCTTGGGCCCTGCTGGGGACCCGATGCTACACTGGACAAGTGTCCTGCATCATTCCATTTCATCTGATGCTCAAATCAGCCCAAGAAACTGTTACAGCACACCTGTACACACAGGGAGACTGGGGCACAGGAAACAGGTTCCTATGACCAGGAAGTGACTCTCATGACCAGGAAGTGATTCCCATGACCAGGAAATGGTTCCCATGACCAGGAAGTGGATATGTGTCTGCTTCAAACCCAGGTCCATCTGACTCCATCATCCCTGGAACCTACACTGATAACTGAATCTGTGGTTACCAGATCTGATAAAAGCTTCAAAAGAGCTGATTTGGCTCACGTAGAATTTCTCTGAGCTCATCTTGTTTCCTCCTCCCATCCCAGGCCTGGCTGCCGAGGAACCAGGAGACGCAGCTGCCCGTCCACTTTTCCCTTAGCTTGATTGCATGGCAAAGTGGGGAGCAAGGTGGAAAGGAGGCCACAAAAGGGAAGGAGACTTTTGGCTCTCTGACTGTGGTATAGAGGCCAGTAACACTTTGGCTTTAATGAAATTAAATTCCTTCCAAGGAAGTCAGCAAGGCAGCCCTCTCCAGAGGGAGCTGGTCACAATGTGTAACTAAATCTCTTGGGCTCTGAGTACCTGCTTCTGTCTCCCCTGCTGGGAACTTTGCCTGTTGAAATCACCAGCCGTATTTGGAGCCCAGGCCGAGGCCTGCCACTCAGTAGGAGCTCAGATCCACTGGTCAGGGGACCTGGATGACAGCTTAAACAAGGCCACCTGTTTTGCTGCCTAGTAAACTTTTTAATTAAGAAACCAAGAGTGTATTGGAAATGGTGGTCCCAGTTAACCGGACATGTTGTCTGGCAAGATGGAAAGGGTTTCTAGGTGCAAAAAATAATCTACCTATGAATAAATACCGCCAGAAGAGCCAGGGTGTGGGTGTTGCCAGCACTGTTTGGGGAAGCAATTTCCTTGTGGCTCCAGTGTGTGTATTAGAGGAGCCTTTCTACCAGCCCCATCGGGCGACTCAGTTTGGGTGTCAGAATGCTTTCCGCCTTTCTCAGGCGATGTCCAAGGTCCAGACTTACGGGAAGTTGCAAGGAGAGTTGCCTTTTCAGAGCGACTGATTTTAAATTCTAACTCTCCCATTTCCATTTTTTTGCTCCCACTTGGGCCGTGGTCCTGTCTCTCCTTCCCACCACTAGAAAGTTGTCATACTTAATTCCGAAAATGACGCAGAAGACTTTAACTTGTGGGTAAACACGAACGGAGAAACATACACAAAGAATTCGAGAGACATGGCATTATCAGGGAGAAAAGGAAAACATTTGCATTTTCGAAGGGATCATTCTTCAGAGAGAAAATTGTCCGAAATGCAGAAGGAGAAACTTCCGACGAGACTCTAAAACAGCTTTGACCGTGTAAATAAAACTCAATTAGGCCACAAGGAGTTTGAATAATAGGTTAGTAAGATCATGGTAACAAATATAGACTGAACTTTGCACTTTGTGAGCAATACCTATTTTAAAGTGCTTTGGAATATTTAGAAGAATTAATCATCTGTTAAATCTTAAAAAACAAAACAAAAAGACATTTTGGAATATTATCAAAATAACTTCACTTGCTAATTTATTTAGATTAATTATTTCCCATTAGAGGTTGAGCCTCTGAGATTAGCTATGCTCATGTCTCATAAGTTCTGCTTTCTTATTATCCTTAATTTCTAAATAGCCTGTGAAGCGTATATTGAATAAAGTAGCAGAAAACAGAAATGAGTCAGCTGAAAGTCAGCAAAGTTAAAAAAAAAAGTTATGCCTGCCAGGCATGATGACATAGGCCTGTAATCCTAGCACTCTGGGAGGCTGAGGCAGGGGGATGCAAATTAGAACACAATTTGCAGGACAGCAAACCCAGGTTTCAAAATTGCAAAAGAAAAGGAGAAAAACAAAAACAAATGAAAAAAGACAAAAAACAAACACAAAAAGTTACTCCTGTAACGAATTGCCTAAAATGCGTATTATATACATAAATGAGGAAACACTTCCGAAAGGTTCGCAGCGAACGGGGGTCCCGGTGCGGTGCCCCTTTCGGAGTGTGATTTTCTCTTAATGCGAGCAGCCGGGTGGCGGAGTTACACTTGGCAAGCGCAGCGCGGATCCCGGGCGGCCAGCCGGCTGTCCCGAACTCCACCCACCAACCCGGGCGGCCGCGCCTCGGCCGTCGCCGATAGGTGCTGCCGGCCCCTCCCCGCGACCGCCCCGCGCAGCCTCCTCCCTGCCGGCCTCCTGCCTCCGGTCACTCGGCAGAGGGGGGCGATTGCCCGCCAGACCCCGCGGTGACTCTCTGCCTCCGGTTCTCCGCCCCCCCCTTTCCCGCGGGCTGGCTCCCTGCTGCTTCTCCTGCACTTTGTCCTTCATCCTCTCTGCATTGTGTGCACGTCCCCGAGCGCAGCCCGGATGATCCACACAGTCGCACACACTCTTCCTCTCCTGCCGGCTAAAGCTGCAGTCACCTAATCATGTTTGTCTGATTTTCTTTCTCTCTGTTAGATTTCTCATGCACCTACTGTGTGCGTGGCTCTGGGATGAAATAGGCAAAAACAGATGAAGTCCTTCCCTTCATGGGGTTTCTCTCTTTTGTGCATCTTGGGAGGACAGCGGCAGGGTCCGGGTTTGCATCGCAGCCCACTTGGGGTGCGCCGTGGTGGGGAGCAGCGGACCCAGGGGCGGCCGGTAGCCCAGTGCCCGGGCCCAGCCTCGGCGGGGCTGAGTTCAGTCTGAGCCGGCGCTGCCGAAACAGCCATTCTCAGGGTCGTTCGGATAAGAGTAAGGTCTTTTAAAAATTATTTTCAAAATTCTTTATTTTAATGCAGCAAAGTAGATATTAATAAAGAAAATATTAAAAAGCACTCTTCTGTGAGATAAAAACCAAAATTTCCTAACAAAATAATCGGAGAAGAACAATAGTTAATACACTGTGTATCATAATCTTAAAAGAAGGGCCAAAATGTTGCTCAGGGTACATGTTATAGACACAAAAAGACTCCCCGTTACGAAGAAGAAACAGGTGAAAGCACAAAACTTTGTCTTCGATGGACTAAGAGAAACTAGTAGTATAAATGAAACAAATTAGCATATATATTAAAATATTTGTGAAGCAATGGAATTTGCTTCACAAATACATATATATGTGTACAAATCTCCAAATTCCAAATATATATACCTTCAAATTCCACCCCCCCTCCCCTCTCTCTATATATATCCCCCCATGTAAGGAAGCCCGTAAGATCTTATTAACCGATATGGATTGAACAATGCATACTGCAGATGGAATACATCTGTTTAAAGGTACTCGGATTGAGCCCGGGCCCTCAAGAGGGAGGAAAAATGCTGTAGCACCAGGGCACATCTCCATCTCTTTTGTTTTGAGACAAGGTCTTGCCCAGGTGCCCAATATCTGGTGACTCGAATTTTCGATCCCCCTGCCTCAGCCTCTGGAGCGGTAGGATTCCAGGCGTGCGCCAGCGCTCCAGCAGGAAGAGGCACTGTAAACCATATCTGTGAATGAGGATGAAGGGTTGTTCCAAGCGGTAGGGCCCATTCGCTGCCTCAGTTTACCGCAACTGCAAATACTCATGCACAGCACCAGTTCGACGTCTTCAAAGGCACAGAGAGCCCTGGCCGAGGGCACCCCCAAAATACCTAACCCGTGCGCTTCCGGCACATACGCACGAGTGTCATCCTGCGCTTTCTGGGCCCGTGATGGGTGCAAACATGAGCCTGCGCCGCGCATCCTTTGACTTCTGGCCAAGGCGCCCCGCCGCGGGCAGGCCCCGCCTCGCGGACGCAGCGGAGCACCGCTCGCGCGCCCGGGGGCGGGGCGGCGCCCTCAGCTCGCCCGCCCATTGGCTGGGCGCGAGGGCGGTGCAGCGGCCCCGCCCCCGCCCGGCCTGGACTGTGGGAGCGAGCGCGCGCGCGCACACACACACACACACACACACACACACACACACACACGCCCTCACGGAGCTGGCCAATCCCGAGCGGGCCCCGGAGGGGCGGCCCCGGGGACCCCGCGCCTGTCTCTCCGCAGGGCTCGGCGCCCGCTCGGGGGTCCAGCGTGCGCAGGAGGGGCGCGGACCCCGCGGAAGCCTGCCGCTCTTCCGTTTGGAAATTTCTGGAAAGCGGTGATTTGGGCAGTAGTAAGTCTCGAGTTTTTTTAAGGACTGGCTTTGGGAAAGAGTGTAAGATAGCTGGCACGCACCGTGTTGCAGAAACGGTTAGTGGAGGCTTTTGTGTTCTCTCCGGCTTGCTCCTTGCGGTTTCTGAAGACAAACCCGATTGAAAACAAGTCGGAGGCGCCCACGTCTGTGGCTCGCGCCTGCTGCTCCGGCGTTAACTCTCCTTTCAGACGAAGGAGTCGCTCTTTATTTTGGTGTTTCACGCTTATACAGCAGTTGGAAGAGTCGTACCTGGAATCATTGATTGTTTACACTGTCTCTTACTCGTTTTATTTGTATAATTTTTATGCACACACATTAGATGCATTTTTCCGAGCCTGTTGAGAGTGTGTTGAAGTTACAGTGCCCTTCATTCTTCAGTGGGTTTCCCTAAGTGCGGGAAAGTTCCCTTCCACAATCGCGATAGTGTCCAATCAGGAAATCAACACGGATATAGCATCTTAGTCCTGTCTCCTCTAATCCCATCAGTCTGCCCAATACTGTCCCTCGGCTTCTGGTCACCACTGGTGCCGAGAATTTGGAGACAGTCATGTAACGGTTAGCACGGCCACAAGGGATATCAGTATGCGGATTCCTCAAAAAACTAAAACTGGAAATTCCATTTGATCCAGCTAATTCCCCTTCTAAGTATCTTCCTGAAAAAGTTAAAGACATCACAGTACAGTGATCCGTGCACACCCACGTTTACACCAGCGCAGTTCGTAATAGCTAGATCTTGGAAGCGGCCTGTATGTCCGTCAACAGATGAATGGATAAAGAAACACTGTAGAATTTACACACCGTGCAGATAAACTTGAGCCATTTATAGGAAAATGGATGTACCTTGAGGCCATAATATTAAGTGAAATAAATCAGACACACAGGCTTAACTATTGTGTGGTTTCTCGTATACGAGAAACCCAAATTATAAATAAGGAGCAAAATAAAAGATAGATAATGGGAAGTAGGGAGTAGATCTTTCTGTCTCAAATGGGAAGGAGATCAAGAGATGGAGGTAAGGGAAAGGAGGGGAGAGAAAGAGGAAGGAAAAAGGAATTAAGTGCCATATCTATAATCAACTCCTCACAGAAGTGTAATCATTATATACTGCAAACACGTACTAAAAAATAAAAAATCTTCCAAAAAGCAAAGCGAAGCAATGCACCCCCCCCCTTCCCTTCCCTGCCCTTCGCGTCAGCCCTCCGGGCCCAGCTCAGTGACCCTGGTCTGCCCTTTCCGGGCAGTCCTGTGAATGGAATCATGCAGTGCACAGAGTTGCTTTGTTTGCAAATCTTGGATGGCTTGTCCTCTCATTGTCTAGCTGGAAGCTTAGGTGCTTGGGAAAGTTTTGTTGTTGTTGTTTTTAGCTGTAATCTTCTCGACCTTTCTTATGAATGAAAAGGCTGATTGCAGATGGGGCCCCTGCCAGGAAATGGGCCCTTCCTGCTCTTGCAGGTGCCCTGCCGGGCGGCTGGTCTTTATGGCCCGGATCACTGTCTGCCTTGCCGATGGCTTCCTGCCGCTGAGCTGCGGCTCCGCGATTCCCGCGGATCCGAGCTGGTGGGGATGGTAAGGACAGCCCTGCGGGTCACGCGTCGGCTCACATTCCCGTGTGTGCGCTCCACCGACTGTGGGTCCCAGACGGCTGGGGACAAATGTGTGTGCGCTGAACATGGACATTTTTCTTTGCTGTTATTTCCTAAACAATATGGCATAACAACTATTTACTTCACATTTATGTAGGACCAGGTGTTATAAGACGCCTAGAGATGATTTAAAGTCTGTGGGAAGATTGAAGATGAAAATTTTATTAAGGAGACTTGAATGTTTGTCAGTTTGG
>PVJO010025667.1:0-22427 GCA_004026905.1 Hystrix cristata
TGGTGCTGGGGATTGAATTTAGGGCCTTGTGCTTGCTAGGCAAGTACTCTACAACTTGAGCTAAATCTCCAACCCCCTAAGGAGCTTTCTTTATGCTTCCTGCTATCTCTGCCTTCCCCTTCAAGTAACAAGCACCGTGTTCCATTACCACAAGTGTTTTGTCTGTTTTTGAACTTAATATAAATGGAATTATGTAGCATATAGTTTTTTGATTCAACTATGAGATTCATCCTATTTCAGCAAGTTAATTATTTTTCTTTTCTTTTCTTTTTTTTTTTGAGACAGGGTCTCACTGTGCAGTTCAGGCTATCCTTGAACTCACTACGTAGTCCAGTCCGGGTTGGGCTTGAACGCATGGCGATCCTCCTGCCTCAGTCTCCTGAGTGCTGGGATTACAGGCATGTGCCACCCAGCAAGTTAATTTTAATTCCTTCATTCCCATTGCTGGATAGAATCCCATAATACAAATATACCACAGTGCTCTGTGGTACATTCATCTGCTCTGTCATCAGCAGGCCTGGAGCAGTTGCCAGATCTCACCGTTACAAAGCAGAGTGCAGGCGACTCTGTCGTCCATGCCTTTTCGTGAACAGAGATACACATTTCTGTGGAGTAAATACCCAGGGGTAGAACTGCTGGTCATACAGTATATATATTGTCAACTTCAGTAGATACCGCCACAAAGTTTTCCAAAGTGGTTGTACCAATCATTGCTGCTGCAAGCAGAGTATAAAAGTTTGTTCCAGGGCTGGGGATTTAGCTCAGTGATTAGAGTGCTTGCCTTTGCAAGCACAAGGGTCTGAGTTCGATCCCCAGCACCACAAAAAAAAAGGATTCTAAAAGTTTGTTCCATATCCCCATAACATTTAGTATCATCTGCCTTTTACTCTTTTTTTTTTTTTTTGGTGCTGGGAATTGAAATAAGGGCCTTCTGCTTGCAAGACAAGCACTCTAACCACTGAGCTAAATCCCTAGCCCAAGTAGATATGTGATATGCATGTTTTAAGGCTTCTGATTCATAGTGCCCAAACAGAGCTCTAGAAAGTTGTCCTCATTTATATTGCTGGTAACAATGCATGAGAGTTCAGAAATCTTGAGTTGACTGACTGAATTCAAGATGGTAAATATGTCTCCAGACGGTGCCTACAAAAAGCAGTATCATGTTTCCTTGGAGCTGTATGATGTATTGGCCCACGTAATCTACTTTCGGATGTGTGATCTCGTTTGACACTCATAACCTCAGACAGGTTGGGCTGATATAATTACTCCTATTTTACAGGTGATTGCAGGCGGCTGAGTCCCTGAGAAGTTTAGTCATTTGGCTTATAAAGGGTGACGTCACGACTAGAACCCAGGTCTTCTGACTTCTAGTGCAGTAATACTAATAACCAGGATATGTTCACTGGCATTCTTTTTTTTTTTTTTTTTTTTTTTTTTGTGGTACCGGGGATCGAACTCAGGCCCTTGTGCTTGCAAGGCAAGCACTCTAATCACTGAGCTAAATCCCCAGCCCCTGGCATTCATTTTTAAATGAAGGAATGCTGGTGGAATCCTATGATGGAGGTAACATCCAATAACAAAGTCTGAATGAATTTCACATTTCCTTAGAAGAACTTAATTTTGTGCCTAAATGTTGCCATGTTCTATACCTGGATGTGAAAATCCTAATTAAAGTTCTAAAGGTCAAGGGCAAAGTCAAGCATTTCTTAATTACTTCGGAACGAGACTATCAGTCTCTGGTGAAAACTCAGCCCTTTTGCTAGACCAACGGGCCAAGCATCATGTTCTTCTACCTTCGGTCAGCAGTGTAGTCACACAAAACAGAAAACTTCCCTGTCTCTACACAATGTACAAAGTCATTGGAATATTGATCCAAATCACCCTTAAGCACCTGAAGTTGGTCAACCCCAGAGGGCTCTCTGCAACAAAACCCCCATTATCATTGAATGCTGGTGTCAGAAGGACCTTCAGAAATCATCTAAATTCTTAAGAGATGGTGAAAATATTTCCCTTCATGGGCCAACTCTCACTGACCGTAGCGTTCAGGATTCCAAGACTGCGTCTGTGCTGGACATCACGAGACAGGGTCCTGTGGGCGACGCGAGACAACACTCACAGTACTGGAGGCGGGAGGAGGACACCTGGTTGTGTACAGGTCCGTCCTCATTTCACAGGCTGAGAGCTGATGGCTGGAGGTCACGCAACTCATCCCTGGACAGACTGGTGTCCCAGCATTCGGATGACGGCTTTTCCCAGCTGTGCACAGCTTCCGTGTAACTTCCAACCACTTGCGGGTCTCAGGTGGACATCATGGCTAGACAGTATTACCACACTTGTTTTCTCTACTGAACAAAATCTGTCTTCATCTTGGTTTTTCTCCTTCCAGGTGTTCATTTGCCACTGATGGATGATGCCTTCTCCCCAACCATGTACGTGATACAAAAGCGGGGGATCCAAGATTCTACAGCGGATCCAGCCCTGTTCTGTTTGATGGACGTTCGTGTCTCTAGCTTGGTAGAAGGCTCGCACTTGTGAGGCTTCAGAAGAGGTCCGGGAACCAAGCAGAGAATAATAATTTTGTTGCATCGATTGCTTTACCTATTAGCAGGAATTGTAATTGCCGGTGGTTTCAATGCGCTGATTATATTGCCCCCCAGTGCTAGAAACAAGAACAACACATTAAGCCACTTGTACCACTTTGCAGCAGTAAAGAATTGGCCTCGAAGATTTTTAATTCACTTGCGACCTTTTATCTCACGCTTGAGAAAGGCAAGTCCATGGGAGAAAGGGAATCACGGAGGAACAAGCAAATTAGCAGTCAAGACTAGAACCAAGACCTAAACATTTTTTTTTTTTGGTTCTGGGGATTGAACTCAGGGCCTTGTGAAGACCTGAATTTTGACGCTTCCATATTCAAGACACAACAGAGAGGCAAACTAAGAAATAATTTTCTTAAAAGAAGTAATGAATGACTCAACATAGTACATGCTCTACAACACACAGAGAAATGCAGATTTAAAAATTTCTCCCTTTTTTAGAGTGTAAATTATTTAAAGGCAAAAACTTTGCATGATATGCCAAATACCCTAACAATTAAGAAATGGTATTGAAGCTAGAAGGAAAGATTTAGAATGTCTTCATCATTAAGAAATGATAAATGTTGGAGGAGAAAGATGTGTTCAACTTGATGTAAACCTCACACAAAAGACTGGGAACATGCTGGGTATGGTGGCACACATGTGTAATCCCAGCACTTGGGAAGCTGAAGCAGGAGGATCGCAGTGAGTTCAAGGCCAGTGTGAGTTACACAATGAGTTCAAGGCTAGCCTGAATTACATAGTGAGAACCTGTCTCCAAAAAAAAAAAATAAAATAATTGGGGACAGCTCAGTGGTAGAGTACTTGCCTAACTATGCGTGAGGCCCTGGATTTGATCATCAGCACTGCAAAAATAACAACAAACAAAATATTACACAATGTTCACATATATCCAAACATCACATACTGCCCCAAATATGTACAATTTTTATTTATTTATTCATTTATTTCTTTTGGAAACAGGGTCTTACTAAGTCATCCAGGCTCGACTTGAATTTAATAATATCCTCCTGGATGATAATATACTGACAACCAAATGCATGGTATATCGGCATTTTGGAGAACTGAATCAAATTTCCCCATAAGGCCAACATTGAATCTAACCATTGAATTTGATTCCATTCTCGTCCAATTTGTTTTGCGACCAGAAGCATGGAAAGACGTAAGTTTGTGAACCCAGGTACTACCATAAATGTCCGTCGTTTAAGTCACCTAGTGTGAGCCAGCTCGCACCATTAGGTCGTCGCAATGACTGTGAAGAAGAATGCAGGTCAGGCATCAGGAAAGTGGGAGGTGATGTGCTACTTCCAAAAGAGTGGTGGGGAAATGCCTCTCAAATTAGGTGATTGCTGTACAGCTCCGGGAAGTTGTTACATCCATGTAAATCATGCAGCATCCACCTGGATCAAGCTCTGGAATGTTTTCAGTACCCTAGCAGTCTCCTTTGTGCTTTCTGCCAGTCAGAAGCCACCTAAGGGTAACCACTATTCTGACTTTCATCAGCATGGATTAATTTTGGCTGAACCCCATATTAATGTACTTTTATAATATGCTGATAGGCATTTGGGTTGTTTCCAGTTTAGAGTTACGATTTTAAAAAGTGGCAAAGAACATTCTTGAGCATGTTCTTTGGTAGATCTAATCCTCATCCTGTAAGATATACGCCCAGGAGTGGAACTGCAGGATCTTGAAGTATATTTACATTTAGGTTTGCTAACTACTACTCTCTTACTCCATTTTGTGTTTTTCTAACAAAATACTTGAGGCTGCATACTTTATAAAGGAAAGAGGTTATAAAGAAAGAGGGAACAGAAAAGAGACTAATATGCCAGTGTGACTATTCAGGGCTTGAAATGTGGTTTCTGTGGCTGAGAAACTGAATTTTTAGTTTATGTCTGTAATTTTTTTTTCTGGTACTGGGGATGGAACCCAGGGCCTTACGAGTGCTAGGCAAATGTTCTACTACTGAGCCACCCCACCCAGCCCTGAATTTTTAATTTTATGTAATTATTACTAAACAAATTTAAATCTCCGTGTGCAACTAGTGGCCACTATACTGGACAGCACAAGGGTAGCTGTTGGAGGAAAGCATTTGACCCCCAGCTCAAGCCAGGTCCACTCTACTTCCCAAATTTGTCCCATTCCCACTGCCATTTCCCAATCTCTATGTCATTTGTACCTAGATCCCTGCCACAAACTGTCCCAGAGCATTCTCTCATGTTGGGGTTTAATCCCCATTGTGAGGTCTTAAGAGGTTACTGATTTAATCCAACTCAAGTGTCTAAAGGTGAAGCCTATAGAAGAAGTCCTTGCAGTGGGTAGAGCTCCCTAGACTGAGTACTGGTGAGAGGGAGGCAGGGGGAGAGAGAGAGACAGAGAGAGAGACAGAGAGAGGAAGAATATATATGTTCTCCCTGTCTCTTGCTACACGATGCCCTGTGCCATCCTGGAACTCCACCAGCAAGAAGATCATCACCAAATGCAGCCCCATCCCCATCGCCCCAAAAAGAAACTCCATGTTGCCCAACTCTCCCCTCCTCGTGGATCTACTTCTGTCTCTATGATTTACCTACTCTGGACATTTCATGTAAATGAAATCACACAACATGATATGTTCTGTGTCTGACTTTTTCCATTTGGTGTAATGTTTTCAAGGTTCATCTGTGTCGTATTTCATTCCTTTTTAATCGCTAAACAGAATTCTGCTGTACCGGATCTATCGCTTTTGTTGTCCTTTCAGTTTGGGCAATTATGAACAACGTTCCTGTTGCTGTGCTTTCCGTTCTCTGGAGTATGTATCTGGGAGTGGGACTACTGAGTGATGTGGTAACCATGTTTAACTTTTGAGGAGTTATCATACTGTTTTCCCAAGTGGCTGCACCATTTTGCAACCCCACCTGCAGCATATGAGGTTTTCAATTTCTCCACATCCGGGAGAACACTCCTTGTTATCTGTCCTTGTGATTGTATTCATCCTAATGGGTAGGAAGTGTGGTGTCTCATTTTCCTGGGGGGTGGGGGTGGAGGGAGGGGTGCTGGGGATCGAACTCAGGGCCTTGCCTAGCAAGCGCTCTACCACTGAGCTAAATCCCCAACTCCTTCTTTTGGTTTTGGTTTGCATTTCCCAGATGACTAGTGATGCTGAACATCTTTTGCGTGCTTATATATTTGTCATCTATATATCTTCTTTGGGGAAATGTATATTCAAATCCTTTGCCTGTTTTTAAAAAGTTTAACAAATTGCTGGGCCAGGTATATAGCTTGGTGTTACGGCACATGCCTACTATGTAGAAGGCCCTGATTTTGATCCCAGCTCCTCAAAAAGTTATTTGTCTTTTACTGTTGAGTTGTGAGAGTTCCTAGTACTGTATATTGTGGATACTAAACTAGATATATTAGATATATGGTTTGCAAATGTTTTCTTCTATTCTATGGTTTTTGGTTTTTTTTTAACTTTCCTGTTTGTTTGTTTTGAGGTTTTTGTTGTTATTTGTATTTTTGAGACAGGGTCTCACTAAATAGTTCAGGCTGGCCTTAAACTTGCTATGTAGCCCAGGTTGGCTAGCCTCAAACTCACAATAACCCTCCTGCCTCAGCCTCCCGAGGGCTGGGATTACAGGGATGTGCCATCACACCCAGCTCTTTTCAATTCCTTAATGGTGTCCTAATGGGGGTGGGTGCTGGGGATTGAACTCAGGGCCTTGCAGATGGTGTCTTTTGATGCACAAAAATCTTCAGTTTTGCTAAAGTTAGGTGCATCTATTTTTGCATTCTGCTTTGTAGCCAGCCCGTTGTTTAGCAGCTTGTGGTGGAGTCAGGCAAAGTCCTCTGTAAGAACAGCAGGACATTATTTCTGTTTCTCACCAACTTGCAACCTTTTCTTAGGAAGTGCTTCCACTTTGCCATCCTGACCACTTAAAGTGGCTTTTTAAAACAACTATTGGACCTAACCTAGTTTATCATTAGGGTTTAATGAGGAGCAACTCATATTTGCATTTGATGTGCGTTGATTTCAATATAGCATATCTACGATGCCTGGGTTTGGCCACCAGGTACCTGAAAAATTCGCTTACCTGCTGGTGGTGATAATAAATTTCCTCTGGTGAAACGGAATAAATTAATAGAATTTCCACATTGTGGACATTGTGGGCTTCTACTAAAAAAACAGTCTGAAAATACAGATACGTCTTCTCACAGATGCCAGGAAGCAGTTGCCAAGGTGGCATTAAATGTACAAGAAAAGGACAGAAGAAAGGCCTACAGATAACAAGTGGGGAGGGGACAGAGGAAGGGCCTTGAGACCTTCATGTGGGCCTCACTCTCTGAGAGGAGAGGACAGGAGGAGGGCTCGGTAAGAACAATGTCAACGGCACCAGTCCCAAAAGCGTTTCATCTGGGCCAAGGAAGGGTTTACTATGGAGTAGATGCGGTTTGCGTGTGTCCCCCAGAGTTTCATATGGTAGAAGGTCAGTCCCCAGTGTGGCAGTGTGAGAAACAGTGGAATATTTAAGAGGTAGAGCCTAAACTGGACACAGAGACACATACCTGTAATCCCAGCACTCTGGGAGGCTGAAGCAGGAAAATCCGAAGTTCAAGCCCTGCCTGGGCAACTTAGTGAGACCCTATCTCAAAATTTTAAAAGGGGCACAAGGCCCTGAGTTTGATCCCCAGCACTCAAAAAAAAAAAAAAAAAAAGCTGGAGATGCAGCTCTGCAAGAAGTATCTGGGTCCAATCCCCAGAGCCACAAATAAAATAAAATAGGTGGAGCCTAGTAGGAGGTCACTGGGGGTGCTACCCTCAAAGGGAATGTAGTTCTTTTCTCGGGGGGAGCCCAGTTAGTTCTCAGCAGAGGGCTGGTATACAAGAGCAAACTTGCCTCCAGAATCCCACCAAAGATCCAGGTTTCACCACAGGCCTCCCTCTGGCTAGTGTTACTGACTTTGTAAGAACAAGCTGCACCCAAAGTCTCACTTCCACCAAAGTGCCCCAGAGGCCACGATCCGCACCTTTGACCTGGGGTGGAGGAAGGCAAAAGTGGACGAGTCCCCGCTCTGCGACCACAAAGTGTCCAGTGACTATGAGTAGCTCCGCAGACATGCCGGAGGTGCCCGTATTTGTGCCAATGAACACATGGTAAAAAGTTATGGCAAAGATGGCTTTCATATTTGAGTGTAGTTCCAATCTTTCCATGTCATCTGGGTCAACAAGATGCCCTGCGCTGGGGCTGAGAAGCTCCAGAGAGGTATGCAGGGCGCCCCTGAGAAGCCCCAGAGCACAGTGTCCAGGGGTCACACTGGACGAGGCACCCTGAAATCAAACTGCAAAACAAGGAGCCTGTGATTGAGGCCCTAGGCAAGGCCAAATTTAAGCTCCTTGGCCATCAGAAGATCCACACCTCAAAGAGGTAGGAATTTACCGAGGTGAATGTAGATGAATTTGAGGATGTGATGGCTGAGAAGCAGCTCCTTCTCAATGGCCAAGGGACCAAACATGTCTCCAGATGTGGTTCCCCAGAGGAGTGGTGGGCCCTGCACTGGTGAGGGCTTCCATGGTGCTGTCCCCTCCTCAATCACACTCACTAACAAATCCCATCTCACGTCCAAACAAAAAACAAATAAAATAAATAAAAGAGCAAGTCTGGCCCCTCCTCAGGTCTCTCTCACTTCCTGTCTTATCTTATACCTCTCCCACCCTTGCCTGCTCTGCCGCCATAACCCATGTACCATGGCATCTACCATCATGCCAGTGCAGTGCCCGTGAGCCTCCAGAACAGCAAGCTAAACATACTTCTTTGCTTTAGTTTTAGTTCATCTTTCCCTTTTTTGAGCTGAGGACAGAGCCCAGAGCCTACCCCTTAGAGGTTCCACTGCCTCTGAATATGGCCACACCGGGACCAAGCTTCCAGCACGTGAACTTTGGGGGACACACTGGAGTCAAATCCAAACGACAGCACAAGCCTAGGTCATTTCTGTTAGAAGCAGAAACTAAGGCAGGGATTCTCGAGCAACTGATTAATTGAGGGAAAACTCTAAGGAGAAACTTGCAAGGAAGTGAGGAAAGCAGGATAGGGCAGAAGAAGTTGAGCAAATACATGCTTTCAGAAGAGATCTAACCACAACCCAATCCCACAGAGAACTTCAGAGTGTTTATTACATTGCAGTTTCTCCTGCCTAAAGGCCAGAGAGCTGGGCTTTTATGTCCCACCCTATTAGTCAGTCACTGGCCACAGGCCACCCTGACCGAGTGCTAACCTCTGAGGAATCTCCTGACAATGCAGCCCCCATTGGCTAAGAGAATCTTTCAAGGAAGGATGTAGCTGTGAGTTTTTAGCAGCCAACACCCAGAGCGAATGGAGAGTGGGCACATTGGCCTGATAAAGAGGACATGGATAGGCCGCAACAGCATCCACCACGGAGACAATGACGTCTACTACTGAGACTACAGCAACCACCACAGGGACAAGAACATCCATCGCAGGGACACTAGCAATGTATTATTGAGACAAAAATGTCCACCAGAGAGGCAACAGCATCTACCACAGAGTTTTACTATACACCGCAGTTCAGTGAGAATTAGAAATAAATACTCTAAGCAAAGACTGAGGTAGGGTTGGTTGGAACAATGTGATGATAGGAAAGGATTAGTGAAAAATTTGAACTTGGCTATGTCTTTACAAAACTTTATTAGAGAATGATATATTTTACTATTTTATGTTGTTGTTTCACTGACTTAATTAAAACGCCCTTTGGCCTTATTGTTTCTGATGACAAGAGAAATACATATTTGCTATAGTTTTTCAAGTATTAAAGTACTTTATATCTTAGAAAGGAAAAGTTCCCCATAATGTCATGCACCCTTCCTCCACACCTGATGCCATGCATCCTGATATGAGCACTGTTAAGAGTAGCAAGTAGGATTAGAGTGTAGCTCAGTGGTGAAGTATTTGCCTAGCATGCATGATGCCCTGAGTTCAATCCTAAGCACAGAAAAGAAAAAAAAAAAAAAGAGTAGAAGGTATATCATCTATATTATTCATTGTTTGGAAAAGTCAGAAAAGCAGAGGTTATCTCACTAAATCGGATCCACTAAAAACCTTTAACAAATACACTTAATGATAAATTCAAAAGCTCTTTTTGTTTTGTTTTTGCTGCACTGGGGATTGAACACAGGGCCTTGCACACGCCAGGCAGGTGCTCTGTCACTGAGCTACATCCTCAGCCCTTACAAATTTTTAAAAAATTTTTTATTTTGAGACAGGTTTTCCAGAAGTTGCCCAGGCTGGTCTGGAACTCAAAATTCTCCTGTCTTAGCTTCTTGAGTAGCTAGGATACAGGTGGGTGCCACCATGCCTGGCTTGAAAGCGCTTCCTTTGAAATGGGGAATAAAACAAGGATCCTGTTTTCATCACAACCGTTCACCACTGTCCCGGCGGCCTTAGGCTGCACAATCAGGCAGCAACAAAAGAATAAAATTTAAGCGGAAGGGACATGGGTCCACGACTCATTGGTGACAAGACTGCCTACAGAGTCCAAATGAACCTGAAAGTTAACTGTTAGAGTAAGTAAGTTTTATGGTCATCCTTATGGAATATGTGGTATTCTTAGTCTTACAGATGAATCAATGGTTGAAGTTTTTTTTAACTTGCTGAAGTCGAATATGGAGTAAATACCTTCAAACAGGAATAAAACCTGGGGCTGCAAAATCTATGCTCTGCACACACACTGCCTTCCCATGGAGATAGGTGAGATTGGTATTCAATCCTACCCCTCAGAAAGGCGAATCTACTAACACCTTTCACCCGACTCCCCCCGGCTTTGGAATTTTAAAAAAATTGAAAATAATATAAAACTATAAGTAAAATTTGGAAAAAATCACTATGGCGTGATTTTTATTTTAGCACACTATCATTTTCATAGAACTACTTCTGTGGAGCTGGAAAATGCATAATCTTATTAATTTTTGTTTATTCTTCATATCTATAAGAAGATTTTTCTGCACTCTTCCCATAAGAATATGTTATACTGGAATGACAGTGTATTTATTATTCTCTTCTTTGAAATTGGGAAAAATAGAATAAGTAGGTTAATTTAGCAAGTTTGCTACATACAAGGTCGATATGAAAAATGTATTTTAGAGCCGAGGGCAATGATGCACTCCTATAGTCCCATCTACACAGGAAGCTGAGGCAGGAGGATCACTTGAGCCCAGGAGTTCCAGGCCAGCCTAGACGACACGGGCAACATAGCGAAACCCTGTCTGAAAAAAAAAAGTACATTTATATACAAGCATCAATTATAAAATGAATTGTAAAAAAGTAACGTGTGTAATGGATAAAATTTAAAATTCATAGTTCAGTGATACAGCACTTGCCTAGTGTGTTCAAGGGCCTGGGTTCAATGTCCAGCACTAAAAAAAAATTTTTTAGCATTCCATATAAAAATATGTGTATGAAAAAAATATGTGTATGATCTCTACACACACACACATGCACGCGCACGCACACACACACACACACAAAATCTCCCAAACTATAAAGCACTATTGAGAAGACTTAAGGCTTTCTGAGACACTGTTCTGGCTTCTCATAATAAGCCTTTCACTTTAGCCTATTTGGACGGGTTTCCATACTTTGCCCAGCCTGTACCATATTAAACAAACTAGAGCATTAAATGAATTAATAACAATAGTAGGAATTGGAAAATTCGTGACACGCACCTTTTGTTTTAAGGACAGTCCTGTCCACTGTTATTTCTCTATTGCACAAGAGGAAACCAAGGGTCAGAGAGCCTGCGTGACATCCCCAAGGTCACTCGATGGCAGGCTCTGCCTCAGGCTTCTCTGACTTGGGAAACAGTGCTCTGGATGACCATTCGGCAGTGGAAACTCCATCTTCAGATTTCTAGTGAGGCAATATTTGTACATCCAATGCTGTAGGAATTTTTGTAAAGTGGATTTCGCAAATTTCAAAATGACATATGATTGATCCTCACTAGATGGCAAATGGATTTGGGGAGTTGTGGAGGAACAAACTCAGGCCCTTTCACTTCCTAGGCAAGTGCTCTACCACTTGAGCTAAATTCCCAGCAATCCCTGCTGAATGGGAATTAGCCATTTTGGTAACTCCAGAAAAGAACAGCCGCCACTTGCGTGTGTAGTGAGAAGAGTTGACCACTAGATGGCCACGCAGCCCTTTGCGGTGCCCGCGCCAACCTGCGTGGTTTGATGGTTTCCAGGGGCCAAACCACAAGACAGAAGAGAAATGAGAAAATTAAGTTCAATGCAGGACATTTTCCAAAAAACTTAATGTACTGAATCTAAAAAGCAATTTTATATTCTGAGGTCATGTTCTCCCTGCGCTTTTGAGTGTACTAAATAATTGTTCCTTGGCAAATAATAGTTACTGGGCAAAATTGACTTCTTAGATACTCTCTCCCCTGCATGCACACTTTTTTCCCCTTAATCTTGCTGGACTGTAAATTCTGAAAGTCTGGGATCAATAAAGTACCACCTTCCCATAAAAAAGGATCCAAGTAAAATATCTTTTCTGTTTTATCTTTGTTTTGGTTTGGTTTTGCTGTGCTTGGCATCAAAACCAGAATCTCACACATACTAGGCAAATAGTACCACCAAGCCACACCTCCAACTCGAGTCAAAGATAATTGATCTATCAATCAATCATTCAATCTATCTATCTAGGTACTGGGGGATTGAACCCAGGACCTCATACTTGCTAGGCAAGTGCTCTACCACTGAGCTACATCCCCAGCTCTTATTTATTTATTGTGGGTGCTGGGGTTATTTTTATTTTGAGATAGGGTCTCATAAATTGTCTAGGCTGGCTTCTGGCTTTCAATTCTCCTGCCTCAATCTCCCAAATTGCTGGGCTTACAGGTGGGCACCATCACACTGGGCTCAAATCAAATATTTTAGCGTTGAAAAGATATCCACCCCTCTACTTTTAAGTGCCTGTCCAAGTTAAATATATACATTATATTTAGAATTTTTTTGGGGGGGGACCATAACATGAAAATATGCTGCCAAAACAATTCCAAAATTGGAGCTGTGCGTGGTGGTGCATGCCTGGAATCCCAGCTACTTGGGAAGCTATGGCAAGAGGATCACAAGTTCAAGACCAGCTGGGAAATCTATCAAGATCTCATCTCAAAATAAAAAGGGCTGGGTGTGTGGCTCAGCAGTGTATCACTTGACTAGCATGTGGAAGGATCTAGGTGCCATCTCCAGTATTGGGAGGGTGGGGAATCTTGAAGTCTAAGAGGCTCTGAGTCAGTAGGATTTCCCAGGGGAAATACTGACATCACTTGTTAAATGGTTGGAGTGTCCAGAAGGTGGTTCTAGAGAAGTGGAGACGAGAAGTCTTTTAGTGCATTGCAGGTCATAGCCCAGCTGAGGGTTGGTCGAGGAGCTCGGACCTGCAGATTTGGGAACATTTGGAAGTAGATGAGAGGCAATGAGGAAGATGGATCCCAAATGAATATAGTTTTTGTTTTGTACCTTGAAGATGGGCCTCTGGGTGTGCCCAAAGGGCATCAAGGCCATGAGCTGAGTATCAAAGACCAGTCAGTTATTGGACACAGCTGTTTTGTATGTTTTTGTCCTCAAGAACGCTTGAAAACTGAAACCCAGCTGGGTCTTGTTTCGAGAAGTCTCTACTGATTCCACTACCCTTGCATACCCCACACCAGCTGTCTGCTGTGGTTTCTTGGCCTTCCTTGAAATTTTACTTCTGTGCTTGGTTGCTCCCCCACACTCAACCCACTATCTTGTGGACTGAACCCAGAACCTTCTCATAGAGCTACATCCCCAGCCTTTTTCTTTCTTCTTTTAAATTCTGAGACAGGGTCTTGCTAAGTCACTAAGCTTTTCAGGCTGGGCTTAAACTCAGGATACTCCTGGGGCTGGGGACTTATCTCAGTGGTTAGAGAGCTTGCCTAGCAAGCAAAAGGCCCTGAGTTTGATCCCTGGCACAAAAAACCAAAACAAACAAACAAACAAAAAACACCAAAAAACTGGGATCCTCCTATCTTAGCCTCCCAGAGTGCTGGGATTATAGATGTGGCCCACTACACTTGACTGCTTCTGTGTTTTTCTGAAGTAACAATTTCCTTAGGCCTGCTATGCTCAGTCCTAATTGCTGTACACTTTGTATCTACACAATATGAATAATAATTTCTCCCGAGTGACTAATGAATAAGAAGTCAAGACCACAGAAATGTGGCAGTTCTCTCCAAGATGTGACCTTCCCACTTGGTCACGCAAGTGGATCTGGGGTTCTAGCTGGGCCAGGGTTCCAGGAGTGGGACTGGGTGTGGATGGGCTGCAGCTGTGGGGTGTGGGATGTAGAAAAATTGGAATCTGAGCCCTGGATGAGGAAATTTAGAGACAGTGCCAAGTATCAAGTTTAGGAGAGTAAGTATTGAGCAAGTCAGATTGGAAGCCAGGGCTAGGCTGCCAAGATCGAGCAAGATGGGTTAGTGGGCCCAGGAAGCAGGGCTGGAAAGACCCCTATAGATACAAGGGTCAGGGAGCAAGAGGATTTTGGAAGGTGCTACTGTATGATACCCAGAATACATGGTTGTGCTCACACAGGACAGCAGAGAAGTCGGCCCCAGTTCCTGGCTCCTCTGGGATCCCCTGGGAGTCAGAGGCGATGGGGAAGGTGACAGAGAAGCTTCCTCCCAACTCTCATTTCGTGCCCATCTCCTCCTCTGGTTTCTGTGATCTCCAAAATTAACACCAATTTTCTGAAATAGGAAACAGGCATGCAAAATAGTTCAGTAGTCATGCAATTTGATCATTCGAATTCTAGGTTTCCACTTTAAAATTATATTTTATTTTATTTAAGTAACATGTGCCTGTAACTTGTTGTGCTTTTAGTCAAAGCAGATTTTCAAAGCTTACAACAAAAACCAGCTTGCCAGGGTGTGGGTGTAGCTCAGTGGTAGAAAATTTAGTATGCAAAAGGCCTGGGGTTCTATCTCCAGTGCCACCAAAACTACAAAAAAAGTCCACTTGTTTACTTGCTACCTGCTTTCAGAATTATTCATTAGAGGCAACTTCTTTGCTGCTACTTTATGCATTGAAATAAGTTTACATGCCTTAAAGAATACATCTACATTCACTTTGCTAAATATTAAATTTACATTACTCTATCTTGATATGCCAGTTTTGACTTGCTTGACATCCAGTTAATTCTTTCTACACCAACTCTCACTTCCTCTCATTCTCCCGACACACTGTGTCACCATTTTTATTAAGCTAATACCATATTGCACTATTGTGATTTCATAGTTACTATTCACAGCTGAGACACAGTACATCATGATTAAATTTTCGTTCTTTCATAACTTTTTGTTTTCTCTGTAATTAATAACTGCCTCATTTTTCAAAAAGTCCTAATTTTAAAAATATATCTACTGAGGTCTTTTTGTTTTGTTCTGTTTTTCTTTGTTTGCAGTACTGAACTTAGGGCCTTTGTACTAAGTTACATCCTCAGCCTTTTTTTTCCTTAACACAGAGGGTCACTATGTTACCCAGCCTAGGATCGAATTTGTGATCATCCTACCTCAGCCTCCCAGGGTGCTGGGATTATAGCATCGTTTGGAATTTTTTAAAGAAATGTTTTTGTGGATCTGTGTGTGTGTGTGTGTGTGTGTGTGTGTGTGTGTGTGTGTGCCAGCGCGCGCACGTGCTGGGGATGAAACCCAGCGCCTCGTGCATGGTAGGCAAGTGCTTACCACTAAGCACTGAACTACATACCTGGCCCCGTACATCATTTTTTATTACTATCTAGAGCCCTCCTGCTTCACTCTGGACTACTTGCTCTTAATCTGTAGTACAACCTTCCTGACACAATTTTCCTAGATCTGATGTTTTCTTTCTTGGGATACTCCCTTATTTTTCCAAAGCACATCTAATCTTTCATTTTCTTTTCTGTTTTGTTTGTTTGTTTTAAGACAAGGTCTTGCTGTGTAGTTCAAGTTGAACTTGAACTTATTATATAGCCCAGGCTTGATTTTTCTGACTCCACATTTAGTTCCACAAGTGAAGTGTCTGGGGAAGAAATGATAGACTGAAATCTATACACTGTTCACCAGATATGTCATCTCATTTTATCTCTTAATAATGACAAGACTTTCTACAATGTCTCAAACATAGGGCTGCTAGATCTAATAAATAAAAATCCAGAATTCCTAGTTAAATTTGAATTTCACCTACCTGCAACATGTGGGACATATACTAAAATTCCTTTGTTTCTTCAGAGATCAAATTTAACTGGATGTTCTACCTTTTATTTGGCAAACTTATACAGTCAGGCTTTCTGATGCCTTTTACTGGCATAAGCCCAGTGCCAGGCTCTGGGCACCTACTCTGTGCTCACAGCAGCAACGCTAAGGAGGGTTATTATCTTCTCGGACCAGCAGGAAGTCCTGGAGGGGTTAAGCAACTTGCCCCAAATCATACAACTAACGAGTGGCCGAGGCTGGTAGATGAGGCAAGTGTCAAACGGCAATGGCAGGATGCAAATCCAGGATGTCTGACTGCAAAAACCACAGCGAGCAGCCACTGTGTTAAAGTCCCTCCCTAAGGGGGTGAAATGCCTCCACACTGGGGATGAGGCTCCAATGACTCAAAGTATATAAAGTTACCCAAAATAAATTGATGTAGAAAAGCCCTGTACGTAATAAATAATGCAACCTCCTCTCCTCCAAAACTGTATTCCTGAGACAACCAATAGAGCCGCAGAAAATAGTTCTCATGGTACCTCACAGATATGTTCTACCTTAATGCTGCATTGTAAAAAATAAAATCATAAAGAAGGAAAAAAAATCTGCAGCTGAAAAATAATAAAATAATAAAATAGGTGACTTGAGTAGAGGGAAACTTGGCAAATCAGAAGCTGCCCTTTTTTTTTCTAGGCTATTTGCTTTTGCTTTATTTTTTAGGGGGGTTCTGGGCCTTTTTTTTTTTTTTGCTTTTTGAGACAAAGTCTTGCTATGTAGTTCAGGGTGGCCTTCAGCTCACTACATAACCCAGGCTGGCCTCGAACTCATGCTAATCCTCCTGCCTCAGCCTCCTGAGTACTGTGATTACAGGCATGTGCCACCGCCATGCACAGTCACTTTACTTTTTTGTGGGGGGTGCATTGCTGGGGCTCAAACTCGGGGCCTTGTGCTTGCTAGGCAAGCACTCTACCATTTGAGCTAAATGTTTTTCTTCCTTCCCTCCTTGCTCCCTCTCCTTTTCTGCCCCCACCCTGCGGACAGGGTCTCACTGTGTTGACCAGGCCAACATCAAACTCTCAATCCTCCTGTCTCAGCCTCCCAAGTAGCTGGAATTACAGGTGCCCATCCAAATCCATGGCCTCTTACAAAATATTACTTCACAGGAGTGATGAAGCCACTACACCCGGCTTACTCTTTAAATTTTTCTATTTTAAATTTTTACTTTCTAAATGAAATAAAATTAACATTGATGAAATGCACAGATCTTCATGCATTCAATACTTTCCAGATGATGGTACCTACCCTGTGACCATCACCCAAAGCATGATATGGGATATTCCCATCACCCCCAGAGAGTCCTTTGTGCCTCTTTACAATAATCTTTTTCTCCCCCCAATCACAACTGCTGTTTAGTCACTCTAGAACCGGTTAGCTGACTCTTGCACTTCATATACAGATTCATAGATTGTACTGTTTTATACCTGGCTTCTTTCATATAGTAATATTGTTTGCTTTTTAATTAAATTTCTAATTCATATACCCTACAAGCAATCAGGGTAAAGTGCTCAATGCAGTAACATTTAGTATATCTGCAATGTGCACGGTTTTATCACCCTGTGAAGTAATATTTTGTAGGAGCCCGCCGACGTGGTTTGGCACCTGTCCCGGGCCCAAGAGACCAAGGCGATATGGAGCTTAATCATAGTAACTGGGCTTTTCGGTTGGCTCCAGAAGGCCCAGTAGACTATTAAATAATGAAGTTACAAATAATTAACTAGTTAAGCTGTGATCCATTCACCAATTGATTGACTGGACTGTAGCAATTCAACCGTTTTTATTTCTCACCTCTGTTTTTTTGCTCTCGTTGTTCTGCAGCGACGACTGGGGAAGCGGGGTCTGGGCCTCGCCAGCAGACGCTCTGTTTTTCTCTCAGTGCCGTTTGACATAGCTGTTGGCCAGCAGGCTCAGGACCTGCTCTGGCTCTGGGAACCACTCAGTTCACAAGTCAGTTTTGTTTTGTTTTACCTTGCTCAAATAAACTCTACCAAATTGGGCTGGTGTAACACATGTTCCCTTTCACACTCCCAAAGCAGAGCTTGACCCCCACGAGCAGTGCTGTCGCCCTCCCCCACCCCAGCACCTGGCCACCACCAGTCTGCTTCCGCCTAACCTTTCCTTTTTAGGGTTCATCAGGTTTTTACCATTTGGTGAAATCCCACAAGCAGAGAGGAATTATTAAAAAGGTCTCCAGGGCTCCGGGCAAGGAGAGGGAGGACAAAAGCAAGCGAGGTAAAGTAAAACTCAGCCAGGTGGCCACGCCTGGAAGAAAAACATTCCTAAGGCCGAGGAGATGGAGCCTCCCCTCCGCTTTGGGCAGAGGGAATCCTGCTCACACAGCCTGGCGGTTGGCCTGGCGGATCTGTGCGGCCCTGTTTATTTTCTTATCAAGAAAGCATAATTCAGTGCTGGTGTGGAAAGAGAAAAGCCTTGCAGCTGTCCAGCAAATGCCCTCCGCAAATGACGCTTCTCTGTGAATGACGTTAAGAAAGACCAAAGTAAATGTTAGCATCCTGGAAATAGCAGCAGGTGTTTCAAATATGCTGAGGAGCCCTGTGACAACCTGCTAAGTCACCTCTATTCAGAAGTCATTCGCAACAATCATGATTTCCGACTCGAGGTGTTTTAACAGGAATCTTTTCGCTAGGTCTTAAAAAAAAAATTGCTGGGGAGTTCTGGATAACTCCTGATGTTTCCTAACTAGGTTCTTGCTCATCATACCCCTCCCACCTACTACTTAGTGTGGGGCTTGGTACATAGTAGGTGCACAACAAAAAAATTTGCGAATGTGAGCCTGGCACAGTGACAAACACCTATAGTCTCGGCTACTTTGGAGACTGAGACAGGAGGATCACTTCAGCCCAGGAATTCAAGACCAACCTGGGCAACCTAGCAAGACTGTCTCAAATAAATAAATAGATAGACAGATAAATTTAAAAGGCTGGGTGTGGCAGAAGGTGAAGGCAGGAAGATCAGAGGTTCAAACCCAGCCTGGGCACCTTACTGACTTAGGGAAACTCTGCTTCAAAACTAAAAAATAAAGGGGGGGGGTGAGGTACTGGGGATGTCGCTCAGTGTGAAAGCTCTGGGTTCAATCTCCAGTTTCTGGAGGGAAAAAAGGAATGAATAAATGAACCATCTGTCATTACCAAATTCTTTTTAATATTTATTTTTATTAGTACATGTTTGCAGCATGTAATGATTACTTTCATTGTGGGGAATTGGTACATGTACATAACACATCTCGACTCTTTTCTCCTTCCCCTCCACTCCCCCCCTTTTTTGCCTGTATCGGATTCATTTGTCTATCTTGTAAGTCCTTATAAAGTTAATTATCATACATCCAGATTAACAGCCAGACTAAAAGGCCCAAAAACATATAAAACACATAAGACAATTATAATAAATAAAGGTACACTTTTAGATACATTGTCCATGCTCGATTACAATAAGTTTTTTTCCTCTCTCTCTTTTTTCCTCTCATCTGTCTCTTATTTTGGACTTTATTTATATATTGAGAAACCATGTAATATTGTTTTTATTTTTTCAAGGAAGAGAAACCATGCAATATTGTTTTTCTTTTTTTTGAGGGGGGAGGTGCTGGGGATCAAACTCAGGGCCTTGTGCTTGCTAGGCAAGCTCTCTACCACTTGAGCTAAATCTCCGACCCCAAACTATGCAATATTTAAGCTTGTGTGTCTGATTTACTTCACTTAACATTATAGTCTCAAGGTGCATACATTTTCTTACACTTGACTCAAATTTATCCTTCTTTACGGCTGAATAGTACTCCATTGTGTACAAATACCACATTTTGTTTATCCATTCGTCTGTTGATGGACATACAGGCTGCTTCCAAAATTTAGTTATTACGAACCGCACTGCTATAAATATGGGTATGCATACATCACTGTGGTATGGTGTCTTTAACTCTTTCAGGAAGAGACCTATAAGGGGAATAGCTGAGTCAAATGGAATTTCTCTTTTTAGTTTTTGTGGACTCTCCATATGCATTTCCCTAGTGGTTGTATCAGTCTACAGTCCTTCTCACAATGAAGTTGTGTTACTGCCCTGCTCCCGGTCCCTCCAGTATTGGTTATTGCTTGATTTCTTGATGACAGCCATTCTTTCTGGAGTGAGATGGAAACTCAGTATTGTTTTCATTTGCATTTCTCAAATGGCCAGCAATGTTGGACATTTTTTCATGTATGTATTGGCCATTGTACTTCTTCATTTCAGATACTCATTTTTATTGTGTCTTTAAATTGAGGGCATCTAATTTTTTTTGGTTCTTTATATATTATGGATATTAGTCCTTTGTTTGAGGAGTAGCTGCCAAAACTTCTTCCCATTCTGTGAGTTGTCTCTTCACTGTTGGTAGTTCCCTTTACTGTGCAGAAATTTTTAATTTGATGTGACCCCATTTGTTGATTCATAGAATTATTTCTTGGGCAACCAGGGTTCTGTTCAGAAAGTCTTTGCCTGCACCTATGTCTTCAAGAGTTTTACCTATTTTTGTCTTCCAGAAGATTAAGTGTTTCTGTTCTAATGTTTAGATTTTTGATCCATCTGGATTTTAGTTTAGTCCATGGTGAGAGATATAAGTCTAGGTTCAACTGTCAGCATGTGGACAGCCAGTTTTCCCAGCACTGTTTATTAAAGAGAGTAACTTTCCTCCAGAAAAATTATGCGGCCCCTTTCTCAAAGATAAGTTAGCTGAGTGAGCCTGGAGTTGTTTCTGCATCCTTTATTCTGTTCCTCTGATCCACAGTCTGTTTCATTTTATTTTTTTTGTTTGTTTGGTTGGTTGGTTGGTTTTTGTCAATACCATGCTGTTTTTATCACTTGTAGCTCAGTGGTATAATTTGAAGTCCAGGATTGTGATGCCCCCTGTCTTGCCCTCGTTGTCCAGGATTGTGATGCCCCTTGTCTTGCCCTCATTGCCCAGAATTGCTTTTGCTCTTCTAGGTTTCTCCTGATTCCATATGAATTTTAGCACTGCTTTTTCTAGTTCTGTGAGAAAGCTATTGGTATTTTGATTGGGATTTTGTTAAATCTGTATGAGTTTTGGAAGTATAGCCATTTTGACTATATTGGTTCTGTCTATCCAGGAACAGGGGATATCTTTCCATTTTCTGATATCTTTTTCCCCCTCTTTTTTCAGGACACTGTAGTTATCATTCATTATAGAGGTCTTTCACTTCCATGGTTAATTCCTAAGTATTTAATTTTTTGATGCTATTGTGAAAGACGTTGTTTCCCTCATTTCTCTCTGAGTTTGTTATTGGTGTACAGGAATGATACTGATTTGGGGGTGTTGACTTTGTATTCTACTATGCTAGTGAATTTGGTTATTAATTTTAGTAGTCTTTTGTTGGAGTTTTTGGGGTCTTCTATATAGAGGATCATGTTATCAGAAATTAACGATAATTTAACTTCTTCCTTTCCTTTCCATATCTCTTTTATTTCTTTCTCTTGTCTAATTGCTCTGACTGATGTTTCCAGAACTGTATTGAACAGGAGTAGTGATAGTGGAAGTCTTCTCTTGTTCTTGATTTTAGAGGGAATCTTTCAGCTTCTCTCCACTGACTCTTAAAATAGAGTCATAAAATCACTGTACTTTAGAATTAGAAGAGAACTAAAGAGAGGGGAAAAAGAACTAATCAGCTCCTACAAGGAACTATGCAAGTTAATTTATATACACAACTCCCCTTCATCCTCACAGTGACCTTCAAAAGAATCACAACGCCAATTTTGCCGATGAGGAAACTGAGGGTCATGGAAGTGGCTCTCTGTCTCCCAGAACACCAAATCGAAGCCTCTTGTTCGGAAGCTGAGGAACCAGAGGCCCAAAGCAGTCTAGAATCTTGATCTACGGGACAGAGCTGCCTCGTGAGTGGCCTGCCTAGAATGTTCCCAGTTCTGCTTCTAGCTGAAGACAGCCTAATGATCCTAAAAGCAAAATGACCATTTGTGTGCAAGGCATAAAGGTTTCCAAAGGTTGAGCGCCTGGGGTGAGGCGGGGGGGGGGAGGCCGGGAGCCTCCCGGGCGGGTTGTAGGCAACAGAGGGTTTCCTATCTCAGGCTTCTCCGGGGGCGGACCCGAGCGGCACTCCCGGAGCCTGAGAGCCCATCCTGCCGCCTTGGGGATTTGCCAGTGCATCCTGACTGTGTCACGCTGAGCCATTCTGTGCCTTAGATAAGCTGCTGACTGGAGAGGTGCTGTGCGGATCCAGGGGAGGAAATGGAGGACAAAAGCAATACAAGGCAATAAAACTCAGCCAGGTGACCAAGTGTTATCAATAATAAGTCCCCCAGGGCTGGGGATTTAGCTCAGTGATTAGAGTGCTTGCCTTGCAAGCACAAGGGCCTGAGTTCGATCCCCGGCATCACAAAAAAAAAAAAAAAAAAAAAAAAATAATAAGTCCCCCAGGTTTGCCGATTTAGCTCAGTGGTTAGAGTGCTTGCCTAGCAGACCCAACCCCCTGAGTTCGATCCCCAGCACCAAAAAAAAAAAAAACCCTACAA
>PVJO010025668.1:0-22368 GCA_004026905.1 Hystrix cristata
GTTCTTTCTGGAGTGAGGTGGAATCTTAATGTTGTTTTGATTTGCATTTCTTGAATGACTAGTGATGTTGAACATTTCTTCATATATTTATTTGCCATTTTTATTTCTTCATGTGAGAAATGTTTATTCATTTCAGTTGCCCATTTTTGGATTGGGTCTTTAAATTTGGGAGGTTTAATTTTTTTGAGTTCTTTGTATAAGCCAAGACTAATCAAGAGGGATAAAGACGGCCACTACATACTTCTCAAGGGAAAACTTCAAGAGGAAGAAATAAGACATTATACTCTTAAAGCTTGTTGACTTTTATTCATACCTTGACACATCTGGTTTTTTGTTCAACATTTGAGAAGCTCAACAATTGTTTATTAATGTTCGAGATATCAGCCAATATTTGTACAGATTAGAGATCTTTCATATGTGTATATAGGTTGTTTAAAAATTTCCCTACTTATAGTTAACATGTAATTTAAACCTTAGGTTCAGAGTAGGTTAAAAAGAAGAATCTTTTCTATGCCTCAAGTATTTCATCAAAAATCCCATCCATGGGCTAAACAAAGTGGATATTATTTGTAATAAGCACAGGTTTTTTTCTTTTTTTATGGGTTAGGGTGAAATTTGATACATTTTTAAAAAACTACTAAGCTTTGTAAGTTGTTTATTTTTTGGAAAAGTATACAACAAAACTACATTTTTTATTTTTTGTGCATTGTATAAAATTCACATGAATAACTAGAATAGAATGAGAAACTCACACAATTGTAAATGTTTATAATTTAGCAGTCACAAGCAAAATATTGATTTAGTTCTAATAGTTGTGGCATAACAAATGGAACTCATAGTTTACTTCTAGTCATTTGTTTCCATAATTTTTTTCTTTTTTCATTAATAGCTCTGAAATTTTGTACTGTTAGATTTTAAAAATATTCTTTTTATTTATTTTCATTAGTAATTCATTGCCAAATCACCTCTGCCTCAGGGCAGAGGATGTAACAAAAACATAAACTAATTATGTTTGATTTTAATACATCATTTCATAGTTATTTTTAAAGATAACTCTACTTTCTATTGAATTTCTCTGTGAACTTAAAAATCTAAAACTAAAATCTATTAAAAATAAACAGTTAAAATAGTGCTAATAAAGGTAAGACAATCAGGCTATTTCATAGTTATATATTAGAATACGGTGTATACTGCTTTATGGTAATGAAGCAACATCTTCTGCTAAGAGTATGCAATTTAGAAATCAGTTTTTATGATATATCTCATACTAACATTTTTGATCAAGCAGGAAGGTTTGGAAATACTATGATAATCCCAAAGAGCACCATGTTTTTTTCTCAAATGATAGGTATTTTTTCTACATTTTATTCTGTGTTAACAGACATAGCATCATCATTATTATATTAGACATTATGAGCAGCAGGACAAACTCCCATTTCAGTCCTTTCTTTAAGAATATAGGAACTGCTAGATGGGTAGATTACTGTTCTCATTACAAGAAAGGATGAGTACGTGAGGTGACGAATATGGTATTTAACCTGATTTAATCACTGTCTAATATGTCCATGTACCATAACCACATTTCATCTCATAAATATATGTAATTATTATTTGTCAACTAAAATAAATTTTAAGAAGTAAATCAAAACACACGACCTGATGAGAAAGATAAGATGCAGTCATGTAGATGAGATAACGCCCACGCTGGATGGCACATGAGTGTCAAACTAGCACTGAGTAGGGTTTAAGTGAAGTCTCAAAGAACGTTTAAAATTTAGAAAGGGAGAAGTAAAGAAGTAAACTAGTTGAAAATTGTATGATGATAAAATAGAATAAAGCCTAGATCTGGACTCATCTGAGGATCTTTAAGGAGTCTAACGTCAAGGCCACAGTCGAGACCAGCCATGGCAAAGCTGTGGCACACTTGCCACAGCCAGCCGTTTGTTACCAAAAGCTCTAAAAGTTTTGCCGTCACTGCTCTAGACCTGCTGAGTATGAATCTCTGTGGGTGGGATCAAGAATTTCCCAGGTGACATATTCCAAAGGGAAGTCAAGGTTGAGAACTGCTGGAGCAAAGCCCTCGGGCTTCCAGCAGGAGGGGGTCAAAGCTAAATCAAGCTTTAGTCATACCCTCTTTAGTCATACCAAAGCTAAATCAAGAAGGTAAAAAGAATTCTACATAACCCAGTATCTGTCAAAGAAATTGAAGAAGTAATTAAAAAAACTATTAGCAAAAAACAGCCCAGGTCCTGACGGAGTCACTGCTGAGTTCTATAAGAACTTTGGAGAAGATCTAATACCACTACTCCTCAAGCTCCTTAATGAAATTGAAAGGGAAGCAATACTCCCAAACTCATTCCTGGAAGTAATCATCACCCTGATACCAAAACTGGAGAAAAATCCAACCAAAAAAATAACCACATGCCAATCTCCTTAAATGAACATAGATATAAAAATCCTCAGTAATATACTAGCAAACAGACTTCGAGAAATCTTCAAGAAGATTATACACCATGACCAACTAGGATTCATTCCAAGGAGTCAAGGATGGTTCAACATACCCAAATCAATAAATGTAACACACATCGACAGAAGCAAGGACAAAAAACCACATGATCAAAAAACAAAACAAAACAAAAAAAAACATGATCATCTCTATAGACAGAAAAAAAGCATTTGACAAAGTCCAGCATCCATTCATGATAAAAATCCTACAGAGAATTGGAATGGAAAGACTTTATTTCAATCCAATAAAAGCCATCTATGACAAACCAACAGCCAATATCATACTAAATGAGCAGAAATTGAAAGCTCTCACTTTTGGGGCTGGGAATTTAGCTCAGTGATTAGAGTGCTTGCCTAGCAAGCGCAAGGACCTGAGTTCAATCCCTGGCACAAAAAAAAAAAAAAGAAAGAAAAGAAAGAAAGCTCTCACTCTAAAATCAGGAACAAGACAAAGATGTCCACTATCACCACTCTTGTTCAATATAGTTCTGGAAATATTAGATTGATTAGACAAAAGAAAAATACAAGGGATATGTATAGGAAAGCAAGAAGTTAAAATGCTATCATTTGCTGATGATGTGATACTTTACATGGAAGAGCCCTAAAATTCCACCAAGAGACTCCTAGAATTAATAACCAAATTCAGCAGCATAGCTGGATACAAAGTCAACTCAAAAATCAATAGCATTCCTGTACCCGAATAAACTCACTGAGAGAGAAAGTAGGAAACTACACTGTTCACAACAGCATCAAGCCATTTCAAAATATGCCAGAGTAGTTTGCTCTTCAGAATGCTGCCCTCAAGAAAAACTATTTTACTGCAGCCTGACATGTTGGGAATTTGTGCCAGCCCAGTGGTCCTAGGGAAAGGGAAATACCCTACTACAGAATCCCCCATATCTTGTCCCACCTAAAGGGGGAAAACACTTAGAAGCACTTGTGAATTTCACAGTCTAAGGTACAGACTCTGACTGTGGTCTATTGATGGGACCGTAGGTTGCTGCCCCTCTCTGCACACCTCACATGCCACCTCACCAAAAACCTAGCTGCTACAGTTCTTCTCTCCCAGGGGATCTTCTACAATGATCAAGAAAACGTTCAAAGCACAGAAGAGGTAGTTCACCAGGGAGGTTACCTGGAAGATGCAGCTCCTTCCTCAAATTGGACAATGTATTGCAACGTGTACCTTGATTTAGTAAAATTGTCTTATGTGTTTTGTATGTTTTTTGGTCTGTTTGCCTGGCTGCTAATCTGTATGTATGATAATTAACTTTATGAACACTTATAAAATAAATGAATCTGATGCTGGAAGGAAAAAAGTAAAAAGGGAGGATGGAGAGAAAGAGGGAAAAAAGAATTGAGAAGTGTTATGTACATGTACCAACTCCTCACTTCTCTTAAATTATAGGTGTTGGGTATTTTGTCCCAGAGATGGGTAAGTAGCTAAAACACACTTTCTCAACTTGATAAAGAACATCTACAAAAATCTGTAGCTAAATCACGCTCATGGTGAGAAACTAGAAGCTTTCCTGTGAAGATCAGGAACACAGGAAAGAAGTCCCTCTCCTCTTACTGCTTCTTTTCCACATTTTACTGGAAATCCTACCTTGTTTAATAAGAGAGAAAGAAAACACAAGTTGCAAAGGAAGAAAATAATTTTCTTTTTTTTCACAGGTGATAAAATCATTTCTGTGAAAAATACAAAAGAATCAACAATAACCCTAAAAAAATTCCTGGAACTGATTATAACAAAGTTGAAGACACAGTTAAAAATACAAAAGTGTGTCACTTTCCCGTGTATCAGCAGTTAACAACTGGAGTTTGACACTAAAAATATATCACCAGTTGGATTATTACCCCCAGAGTGAAATACACAGGAATAAACCTTAAAGAAATGTGTACAAGGAGTTGGGGATTTAGCTCAAGTGCCAGACCTCTTGCCTAGCAAGTACAAGGCCCTGAATTTGATCCTCAGAACCCCTGCCCCAAAATGTGTACAAAGTCTATACAAGGAAAACTAGCAAACTTGGATAAAATTAGAGAAATTAAAAAATGGACAACTATTTCATGTTCATGGAGAGCAAAACGCAGTATTATCAAAATGTCAATTCTTCCAATTTGATCTATAGACTTAACACAATCTGCATAAAAAATTCAACTACTTGTTTTGTGAATATGGGAAAATTCCTTTTATGTGGAGAGGCAAATAGTCCAGAAGAGCCAACTCAATATTGCAGGCGATGAGCAAAGTCAGAGGAATGACAGCACCTGCCTTAAAAATTTACTATAAAAGTAATTAAGAAAGAATTGTATTGGTAAATGAATAGACAAATAAAATAATGGGCCAGGACAGAATGCCAAGAAATAGACTCAACAAAATGCCTTTGATAAAGAATCAAAGGAAACATAATGGAGAAAATATAGGCTCTTCAAAAAATAGTTCTAGAACACTTTGACATTCACATACAGAAAAATGAATCTAGACACAGACATTATATTCACAAAAACTAAAATGGATCATAGAACTAAACGTAAAATTCAAAACTATAAAACACCTAGAAGATAGAAGAAAATCTAAATGCCTTGGGTATAGCCATGACTTTTGAATACAATACCATGAACAATATCCATCAAAAAAATACTGTATAAACTAGAATTTATTAACATCGAAAGGTTCTACTCTGTGGTTGATCCTGGCAAAAAATGAGAACACAAACCACAGACTGGAAGAAAGTATGTCTGAGGAGGACTATTGTTTAAAATGTACAAAAAATCCTCAAAATTTAACAATAAGAAGATGAACAACCTAGTTAAAAATTTACAAGAGATAGAAATAAAAGATCATTAAGAAATGGGCAAAACAGAGCTCCCCAAAGATGATGGGCAGATGCATATAAGCATATGAAAAGAAGCTCAGCATCGCGTGTCTCTGGTGGATTGCGAACTGAATCCAGGATATACCACTGCACACCTACCAGGCCAGCCGAAGCCCAGCACAGTGAGCACTAAATGTTGACCACGATGTAGCACAAAGAGACTCATTTGTTGCTGATGGGCATGCAAAATTCTATAGACACTTTGGTGTTTTTTTCCAAAATAAAAACATGCTGACCACATTTTCCAACAATTGTACTTGATATTTACCTAAAGTGGTTGAACACGTGTCCACAGAAATTTTTGCACACAGATGTTTACATTAGCTTTATTCAGGACTGTCAAAACTTGGAAGTAGCCATGATACACTTCAGAGCTAAATCCTAGACAGACTAAAGTGTGTTCACACAAAGGAGTACTATTCAACATTGAAAAGTGAAGTCATGAAAAGACACAGAAGAACCTTAAATGTATATTACTAAGTGAACAAAAGCAATCTGAAGATGTCAATGATTTCAAGTATAAACATTCTAAGTATTATTATGTATTTAAGTCTTTAGATCATTACAGATGGTGTGATAATATAGAGTGGTTTTTACTTAGATAGAACAAAGAAGCTATTAAATCAATTTTAATAATTTATCAACTGAATAGGCTTTAATTTTAAAAAGGCACTGGAATCACTATTCCATCGACAGAAATATCAGACATATGTAATGATAATTTAGTCATCAATGATATATTTGTGACTTTCTGCCACTTAAAAACTATGAATTTACACATATTTTTCATTTTCTTTAAAGGTGCATCTGTCAAAAGAGAAGTATAGATCATAGTCATTGTGTGACTTGGACCTTTAGTGCTCAGCCATGAAGTGTGTGGCTGCCATTGCTTGGTACTCCTTCTCCGTATGCCTCAGATGCCAGCGCTGGTTTTCCATACCTAACTGATTGACCAGACTTGGGCAGCGAGCTTCAAAATTTAAGCCCATCTTCGCAACATGGGAAATGAAAACTGTGTGGAAGTCAAAGGATGTTTCTACGGGGTTTGCTGAGAATTTAGCACAATGTTTCCATTATATAATTTAAAGTAAAGATAAGAACAAAATATTAGGGTATATGACAAATATTGAAGTTATATTCTATATTTAAGTAAAATATTCCTAAGATTTAAATAAGAAACAAGAATTCTCATCTATATTATTTTAACCATGTTTTCTTGTTTGAGATAACAATGTTACTTTGAATTTAGAAGTTTTATATAATTTCTGCAAGTTCCTAATATTAATTCTAGAGATATTTTCCCATACAAATTAAACATTTGAAATAATTACACACATTAAAATATATGCCACATATTTTACGATACATATTTAGATAACAAGGATTATATATAAGCACAATAATTTTGTTTCATTCACACTTATAAGGTTGAAACATTTGTGATAATGTGAGTCATTTCTAATCAACTTTATTGAAGAACCACACGTATAAGAGAAAACTTGAACTGTGTCAGTGGTCTATTCATGAATCTCCACCACGACTAAAAAAGTGGAAATTTCTGTAATTGTCAAAGATTTCTTGTATCTTTCACAACATATCTCTTCCTTCACTTCAGAAGCAACCACTGATATTCATTTCATCACTGTAAACAAATTTGCATTTTATATACATGGACTCATATTGCATACACCATTTTTGTTTAGACCAGTGAAAGTGAACCTTTTAAAGCTTTCAATGATAACGAACAGCCTGCTGTGGCTCATGTGCCTTAGGTTCGCCATCACTGGTCTAGACCTTTTATCTACTGCAATATTTTAAAATTTCATCCATATAGTTGCATAGTGCAACAAAATAGTTTCCTTCTTTTTATTGCAGAGTAGTATTCCATTGTCTGCATGAATGTTTTATTTGCCTGTTGATGGCTTGCACTGTTTTCAGTTTGGGGCTGCTCTGAATAAAGCTGCTAAACATTTCTGCACAAGTCTTTGTACACGCACAAGCTTCTGTTTCTCTTGGGGCTCTAAGTATCTAGAAGTGGAATTTCTGGGTGTATAGTAGATTTAAATTTAATTTTTTGAGAGGGTGCTGGGGATCGAACTCTGGGCCCTGTCCTTACTAGGCAAGTGCTCTACCACTGAGCTAAATCCTCAACCCCTAAATTTAATTTTTAAAGAAGTTACCAATTTTTTTCTGTAGTGGCTGTAACATTGCACATTTTACAGCCCCACTAGTAGTGTGTGAGAGAGAAGTTGCTCCACATTCTTATCAACACTTGGTCTTATGAGTATTTCTAAATTTGAACCATTCTGATGAATATGTATTAATATCTCCCTGTAGTTTTAATTTGTAATTTCCAGTATGGTATAATTTTGAACATTTTAATTTGAATTAATTTAAAAAGTAGTTTATATGATCATATCAATAGTGATAGAAGTCTGGTTTTCAAAAAGCCTTACCTACTTAGTCATCTGATTTAGACACCACAGAAACATTTCAGATGTTTCGCACGGTAGGAGCCCCGGCGTCCCCCACGCTCCGCTCCTGCATCCTCGCCCCGCTGTGGGCTCCAGACAGCGCTCCCGGGACGCCAGATCACGAACTCCTCTCGCAGCTCGGCAGCGGCCCTTCTTGCCCTGGCTGTTGCGAAGGGGACTGTGATGGAGTGCAGTGTGGTGCTGTGTCTCTTGGCACGTTTGCTGTTGGGTGGGACACTAAGCCGTCAGACCCCGCTTCTCCGAAGCTTCAAGGAAACCTCGGTTCAGAGCCGATTCCTGGCGAAGGCTGCTGGCCACCATCCCTTTCCCCTCTCTAGCGACCCCACTGCCCCTCTTCAGAGCCTTGTCTGCTAACGTGAGTGGGCTTCAGCCCCACGGTGGAGGGGCAATCAACCAGACTTTCTCCACCTGGAGACAAGGGACTTTCTCCACCTGAAGCTTATCATACGGATTTTACAAAGTTTTCCAAAAGGAATTTTTCACAAATTCCATCTACTTAATGATTTGAGACCCTGAGAACAATATTGGAGTTTATTATGATCCTATTTTATATATGAATAGGGATAGAAAGATAGACTGGATACACTGGGAGTAATGAACCTCGCAGAAAATTGTACGTTTCAATCTACAAAAATGTTCCCAGGATTCAGATTATAACGGTTGCTATGTGGAAAACAAGGCACCATAACTGATAGGCTTTGAGCATTCTATGCTTACCTTTGTGATGTGTGATTGAAAAATGGAGCCGCTTTCCTTTTGATTTTCTTTTCCATCTGGTTTTTACATTTAACAACCCAAGAGCTATATCATTTATCCCTCAAAATGGTCTCCTTTCTTATTCGATGCAAGATTTTTTTTTTTTTTCCTGAAGCCTGGGGCCCATCCTGAGCTCTATTCCACAAATCAAACATTCCCTCAGCTCATATTCGAAGGCTAAAGGCTTTTTAGTTTTGAGGTCTCTAAGTTAAAACAAGACCCCCCAAAAGCCATTTTCCACTAAGTTTCTAGCAGCGATATTAATGGTGAAGACCTCACAATTGGTGTATTAGATCTTGTATGTGGTCAGTTCAGCGAAACCTGTGTTTTACAAACAAAACCGGTTTCATTTACTTTACAAAATAAGGGAATCATCAAACATTAATCACAATTACTTACTAAAAGGCTATGATACATGGTTGAAAAAAAATAAACAATGGATCCACTGTTCCAAGAAACATTTCATCTAAGAAAAATTGATTTTGTAATTCAAACCAGAAATCGCTCCAAATATTCTGCTTGGATGGGCTCATTTTGTATGCCATTTTATCTCGGCAACTTGTTGACATTTCTCGTGTTTGTAACTTCATAGGCCGCGGTCGTTTGTTACTCTGACATCACCCATCTGCACTGGCATTTGTCATCCTCCCGCTAAACTGGGCTCCAGTTGGGCAGTGGGAAGTCGGGGCTCTGGAGTAATACTGCTATGTGGAGGGTGTCATTAGAGGGAGAAACTGCACTTCAAAGCACAGGCACATATGGTTTTGACTTTTATAAAGATGGCAGGTGGGCATGAAGAAAAGGTTGATTTCAAATTTATTTCCATGATAGGAAGAACTTCTTAAAACTCCGCAGAAGATTAATTTTCAATTTGGAATTCCTAATAGCTGAAACCTGATCAGGATCTTACAACTTGCTGAGGTACATACTCTGGATGACCAAGCTATCTTCATGGAAACCAGCGGGACTATGTAACGTAAGAGTCCGAATGCTAGAACACTGACAGATGTCTGCTAAGAGAAAGCCAGCGCCTGTCGGCTGTAACCCATTTGAAAATATTTAACTAGAGGGTTTATAACGTGGGGAGCTGAGAAATAAATTGACTTTAAATGTGAGCCAAGTAAAATCAAGCCTAGGTTCAAAATTCAGTATATATTTTGAAAGATCAATTTGTTCTGTACCCTATTTATTTCTTATGTTACTCAGCATATTAATGCTCCGAATGCTGTTTCCTTAATGGTGGCAGCGGACTTTACTAAGAGCATTTTTTCTTCCTGTGTCACTGATGCCTCTAGTCAAAGAAGCAGCAAAGATCGATAAACATAAATGAGAATTCAGATGTTAGATATTACCCTACAGACTTTTGCAAATACAGTATATTCATGTTCTTCAGCAGTATTCGTATATACACATGAAATATACAAGAAATCATCTAAATGCCTATTTTTAGCAGGCAGATTAATAAGCCCTGTTACAAATGTACAATGAATGCTACACACCATCCACAAGGCTCATACAGACCCACGTAGCATAGCACGGAATAACTTTCCAGCTGTGGCGATAAAATAGAAAAGCAGAGTTCAGAATAGCGCAGAGAGTACACCAGCACTTATGTAAAAACATATACCGTATACATATTCTTTATATATAATGTTAGGAATAAAACAGTTGACCCAAAGTTTTAAAATAAGATGTTGCCTGTCCCCTGCTAATATTTTGCAGAAAAGAAGAAAGCATTTTCCTGTCCTGGGAAGACTGTTTCATTCACTTGCATCCTGAGTGCCTGGAAGTCGCAAACGTCTGCTTTACACTCTTGTATAGAAGAGGTTTATTAGCTTGTATAAGCTATCAGGGGTCCTGTTATGACTGCTCTTTAATTGGAGTGAGGACTTTCTTTCCTGAGGCCTGCTTGTTTTCCACCAGCTGGGGCTTCCCTGGAGTAGCAGGGCTGTCCGGCAGAGGTAACTCTTCACTGACAGAAGGTCTGGATGGAGGAGAACTGTGACCCGGAAGGCTTGTGGGCCTTTTGGGCAGGGGAGCTGGGACTGAGGCCTTTATAATTTCCCTCTCTATGATAGGCAAGACTGGCATGTCAAACTGACATGGAAAAGTAGCCATCACACAGACAAAGCAGATACCTCAAAACCAAATTGTCATTGAAACTGGAGTCCACAAAAGTAAGCAGAACCTATGCAGTAAATCCAAGCAGGCGATTGCTTGCTAAAATAGATTTAAATAAGATCATAATGTACTAACATAATATCCAAAATGTCAGAGTGCAATTGAAATCTCACATCACCCTGAGAACCAGTGAAATCGCAGCATGAAAGAATAGAAGGCAATCTATAGACACCAACAGTGAGATGACTCATATGTGGAAATTATACAAGAGTGGTTTTGATGAAGTCATAAAAATGCTTTAATATGCATTCTAGAAACAAATGAAAAAGTATAATATATCATCAAAGGTATCAAAATTGCATCTATTAAAAAGGACTTTGATAGAAATATTTCCCCCAAACATTAAAAAATTCCTCTGGAGATTTTCTTTCAAAGAGGGACTGAACTTCTGTTCTTTTAATAAGCCAAAGAAAATTTTGATTTCGAACACTGGCAACTTCATTATTAAAAAAAAATAGAGACCAGTTGTTTTGTTGAGCATAGACGTGTGATATTTAAAAATTTATATTTGGGAGATTTCTAATTTCTGTTCTGACATGCAAAGAATTGAAGCAGCATCAGTCTCAGCTTTACAACATGAAGAAGTTGAACAAACTGAAAGTCAGTGACTTGTGCCTGACCCTCCACGGAGGTTGTATGGCAAACTATCATCCAAAATGTAGTGCACCGACTAACTAGGGAGGTATGATGACCAGGATCTACTTGTCTGGAGGAGAAGTGGTTTAAGCCAAATGGTCAGAGACTCTTAAATGCTCATTTTGGGAGTTACTGGAGGCTGAATATGGACCAGTAAGAGACAAAATACTGCCTGGGACCACTGTTTCCGGTTTGACTCATGACCTTTTGGACCTTCTCTCCAAGAACACTTTCAGGTTCTCACAGTAGGGATCCAAGAAAGACATCCCTTAATGACCCAAGCAGGGTGGAGAGTACGGAGTGGAAAGTAACACACTCAAGACTATGTCATTACAAAAGTGACCATGCAAGGAAGGGGACTTCCCCAGAATGCAGTTCCGAAACGCCTCTGCTATGGCAAGGGAATTCCGCTGCATTTCAGCCCCCTCCAGACTTCCCGTCTGAGGGTGGTCAAAGGTAGGATCAAAAAGGAAAGGGCTTCAAGGAAATGTATTGGGGAAAACATGGCCAAGGAAGTAAGAAGTTATACTGTTGCAGAAGGATCAGAAGCATTTGTGAACCCTGAGACACGGGCCTACTGACGGTGACACTAAATTGGAAGATTAAAACTACTCTCTCCCCTTTGAGCCTATCATTACACCAATGGGGCTGAAATAAAACAGCGTTTTGCATCTAAATGTGCTTTAAGACATAGGCTATCTCAGAAGAGTCCTTAGGATGAGCAAAATCCAGAAAGGGACAAAACAAGGACACTGGAGGGATCTGAAACCTCTCAAAGCTGTAGTAGCAATCACTAAACACAGCACAGCTCCTAATCAGATTAACAAATATCCTTCCACTAAAGACTCACCTTCTTTCCTTTAATCAATACAACATATTTGACTTTATCAAACAAACATGCTGCAAAGTATGCCAGAAAACATTTTTTTTAAAAAAACTTGGAAAGGAGAAAATAAATATCAGAACCAGTCTCAGATATGGTATTAGATTTATGACTCATGGATTTAAAATAACTATAATCAGTGTATTAATGATTCTTACTAGAACAGTAGGCAACATGTAAAAACAGATGAATAATACAAGTAGAACATGGAAACTAGAGAGAAAATATCAAAGGGCAAAGCAAGATGCCATAGCAATAAACAGAAATGACAAATGTTATGGATAGGCGCATCGCCAGACTGACCACAGATGAAGACACAATTCGTGAATACAGGAAAGAAGAAATTTCCCAAGTCAAAATGCAAAGAGCAAAAAGAATTAACATAGAAAGAACAGAATATCCACTAACTCTGTGATAATTTCAAAGGATATAACTTAGGAGTAATTGGAGTACCAGAAAAAGAAGAAACAGAATGGAGCAGAATAACTGAAATAATAATGGCCAATAACTTTTTAAAATTCACTTTAAGTATCTTATTTTATCTAGAATTATATACCCAGTGAAATTATCCATCAAAAGTATAAGAGAAATAACGACTTCCTCAAACCAACAAAAATCAGGGGAATTGTCAGTAGTCTGGTGTTGAAAGAGATGGTAAGAAATATTTTTCAGACAGAAGCAAATTACATGTGAGAAATTAGATCTACATAAATAATTGAAGAGCCCTGGAAAACATAAATGAAGATATAAAAAGTGTTCACTATTGATTTAAACTTATTTATTGCTGCCCAGAGGATTGAACCCAAAGCCATGCTGGACAAGTGCTCTCCCACTGAGATGTATCACCAGCTCTGTAACTATATATTTATAACCTTTAATAGCACCGAAGACATAATTAATGTTAACGTATGTTCAACTGAAATGAATTACAGCAATATTACCAGAGATGGAAAAGAGTATTGGGGAATACTCTAACATTCCTTCACTACACTTGAGATGCTAAAAGTGTTTTATCATACTAGACTTAGATCATTTAAAACTAGAGGAAGTTGGAGGAGGGGAAGGAGAAGACGAAGAGGATGAAGAGGAACTAAAGCAAATGGAATACAGTTACAAGGATGGCAGATACTGATCCAAGTATATCCACACTCATTGTAGATATTAGCGATATAAATATGCCAGTTGAAAGACAGAGATTGTTAGGGTGAAGACAAAACAAGACCCAATTTCAGAAATCCAACTTAAATATAATGACTAAAATAAAAGTAAAAATGTTTTATGGAGAAAAAGTAACATACTACCATTAGGCAAAAGAAAACTGGAGAGTTACATAATTTAAGACAAGGCAGACTTCTGAAAAAAGAAATTTATTAGTGATAAATAGAGGCATTACCCAAGAACAAAGGAATTATTCATCTAGAAAGACAGACATGTCTAAGCCTATAAGTACACAATGACAAAAGAATTGCACACATGAGGCAAAAACTTCATAGAATTTCAAGAAGAAACAAACCCATTACTGTAGTTCGAGACTCATGTACTCCTTTTTCAGTAATTTGTAGTTTAAATTGATAAAACCCAGCAAAAAGATACATGATCTTAAAAAGTACTATCAGTTGACTACAACTAACTGATACTTACAGAATACTCTGTCACAGAATACTCACCATTCTGGTTGAGCTCTCATGAGACATTCATAAAGGAAGTCCAGATTCTGTACCATACAAATACCTATACAACTCTAAAAGAAAAAAAAATAATAAAATATGATGCATATTTTCAGACCACAATGGAATTAAACTAGAAATCAATCATGAAAAGATAATTGAAAAATCAGCAGATAGTGGGGAATTAAACAACACAGTCTAGATAACTCATAGGTCTGAAAAAGGAGCCTCGAGATAAATGAAAATTTATTTGGAACTAAAGGAATATGAAAACACAACCTGTCAAAATGTATGGGATAGAGTGCAAAGCGTTGGTGCTATAGTTAAGGTGTGACCTGCAAATATCCCACGTTGGAAACTTGATTCACAAGGTGAGAGCTCTGTGAGAATCAATGATGAAAGGTGCCTGAGCAGGAGGGCTCCACGCTCATGGATGGATTTGTGCTGATGATAAGAGGACCTGATTCTGCAAGTTTGCTCTCTTGTTCACACCCCCTCTTTGCTTTTATGCCATGGAAAGCAATGCCAAGAGAATTCTTGCCAGATTCCAGTTCCTCAATCCTTGACTTCCGAGCCTCCAGCAGTGTGAGCCAAGACATTTCTGTTTATTATTTGCTAAATTCCATGAAACATTTAAATTAAGAATAGTTTCAATTCTCCACATGCTATGGCAGAAAATATAAGCAGAGCAAGCACTTCCCAATTCATTTCATGAGGCAAATATATTACAGAAAAGAAAGTAATTGACTAATATCTTTCACAAATGTAAATGCAAAAATCCTTAACAAAATGTTACAAAGTCATGGTTTGGCAATATATGAAAAGGATGCAACATGCGACATGACCAGTTAAGATTAATTCTAAGAATGAAAGATTGGCTCAAAACCCATGTGACAGGAAATGTAAATCATCAATTTGATTGGCTTGGGAGCCATCCAAGGGATTAGAACAGCACACTTCTGGGTATGTCTGAGTGGATTGTGGAGATGTGATACAGGATCTATGTCTGGTTACTTTCCTCTTCGTCTCTGGCTCTGTTCCCCTGATCTGTTCCTGGTCACCACAAAATAAGCAGCTTTGCTTTCCCATGACTCTCTGCATGATGTTTCTGCCTTGGAGCAAGCTAACCATGGACTGAATCCTTTGAAACCATGAGCCAAATAAACCATTTCATCCTTTAGGTTGTGAGTGTTGGTGATTTGACTAATTCCAGCCATAGAAAATCTGATTAATATACTCCATAAATCAATTAATATAATTTATTATATTAACAAACAGGATAATAAAAACCATATGATCATATTACTACATGCAAAAAGATATGACCAAAGTACCTAATGGTATTACAAATGGATAAAATTATGTCACTGAAGATTGTAGGGATAAAATGTGCTTTTTAATGTAATTTTTAAAATTAGTAGACAGCAAGGCCAAAGGATATAATTGGTAAAATTATTTCATACATGAGTAGAGATAAATAAGTCTAAACAACTATGCACGTATACTGGAACTAAGTAAAAGAATATGAAGTACTGGAAGTCAGTCAGTTTTCGCCCTGTGGGGAGCAGTAGGTTACAGATTATAGCAAAAGAGAAGCTATAATTTGGATCTCAAATACCTCCAAAAGCCCATTTTTTAAGGGTTTGGGCCTAGGGTGACACTACTGGGAGATGGGGGAACCTTTCACAGACTGAGCCTTTTGGGACAGTCTAGGGCACTGGGGGCATGATCCTGAAGGAAATGTTGGGACAAGAGCTACATCTGCTTTCTCTCTTTTGTTTCCTGGTCACGAAGTGAGGGTTTTGTTCCACCATCCCCTGTGACCATGATTTGCTGCCCCACCAGAAGCTAAAAGTATGAAGTCTGCCTGATCATGGATTGGAACATTTAAACTATTAGTAAAGTAACCTTTTTCTTTTTATCAGTTAACAATTTCAGGTATTTTATTATAGTGATAAGTACCAGACAAAATGGAATATTCTATGTGATACTAGATTGGATTTGGAGATAGCAGCAGGATTTCATGTTTAGCTTAATCTAGACAAAGACGGATGCCTACGGAAATATTAACAGATACATGAATTCAACCCTCAACAGAAGGGCATTCTACAAATATATATATATATTTATATATATTTATCAGTATACATAAATATATTTTCTTGTTCTGTCAACTGAGAAGTTCTTGAAGCAAGAGCACTCTACTGTTAATGGTCAAACCCAATACCCATACTTTGTTTGTAGCATCCTTTGTAATATCCTAGCTCTCCTTGGAAAGATGGCCGATTTGAGGGCTGAGGAGGGAATAGACAAAATGAGCCCAGACAAACTTATAGTGACAGAAGGCAGAAACTTCCTAAAACAAACAAACAAACTAACAAACAGCTAAAGGACTATATAAAATCCACACAGAGGCCAACTAAAAGAAATTCCAGTAGTCAGAATTTGAACACTCTGAGCTTCAAAATAAATGATGTATTATTGTATTTGATACAAATAAATAATTGAAAAAGTAAAAGAGAGAATTTGGGGGGGGTGCTGGGGATCAAACTCAGGGCCTTGTGCTTGCTAAGCAAGCACTCTACCACTGTCCTAAATCCCCAAGCCCTGAGAATATTTAAAAAGCTACCCTGCAGAAGAATTTCAAATTAATTGAAATACCCTACCTTCAAATAGGTGGGGCTTAACTCCCCACTTGTTAAGTGTGGGATTCTCATTGTGACTTCTTCCAAAAGAAAGAGTATGAGATGGGGACAAAAAGAGTCATCTTACAGTGGGGGAATCTGATAAACTATGTTTCAGCCAAATCACGGCAATTAACATAGAATTTGATAACTCATAGCTAGAAGAATTTTGTCATTCAGTGAATACTGCCATCTTGAAGACAAATCATTTAACATGTGGTCCTCGTCTGACATTCACGATCTAAATGACGGTAGTGAGATATAATGATTTCCATTTCATCTATTTGTCTTTTTCCTCATCTTCTAAAAAATATATTTTATACAAGGAAAGCACTAGAACTACCAAAGCATATGAACTACCAAAGCATATGAACTACCAAAACTGAATCAAGAAGAGATAAAAATACTAAATGATCCAGTATCAGCTATTGAAATTGAAGAGGTAACTAAAAACCTACCAATAAAGAAAAGCCCAGGTCCTGAAGCTTTCATAGCTGAATTCTACAAAAAATACAAAAAATTCAGATCTAATACCACTACTCCTCAAGCTCTTTAATGAAATTGAAAAGGAAGCAGTACCCCAAAATCATTCCTGGAAGCAAGCATTATCCTGATACTAAAACCAGAAAAGGATCCAACTGAAAAAGAGAACTACAGGCCAATTTCTCTAATGAACATAGATGCAAAAATTCTAAACGAGATACTGGCAAACAGAATGCAACGAATGATCAAGAAGATTATACACCATGACCAAGTAGGATTCATCCCAGGGATGCAGGGATGGCTCAACATATGCAAATCAATATAGGTAAAACATCATATTCACAAAGTCAAAGATAAAAATCACATGATCATCTCAATAGATGCAAAAAAGCATTCGACAAAATCCAACACCCATTCATGATAAAAACACTACAGAAATTAGGAATAGATGGTCTCTATCTAAATCTGATAAAAGCCATCTATGACAAACCAACGGCCACCATCATACTAAATGGTTAGAAACTGGAAGCTTTCACACTAAAATCTGGAACAAGACAAGGTTGTTCACTATCACCATTATTATTCAATATAGTTCTAGAAACATTAGCCAGAGCAATTATATAAGAGAAAGAAATAAAAGGAATAGCGATAGGAAATGAAGAATTTAAATTATCATCATTTACAGACAACATGTTACTATACATAGAAGACCCCAAAAATTCCACCAAGTAACTTATAGATTTAGTAACTAAATTCAGTTGTGTAGCTGGATACAAAGCCAACACCCAAAAGTCAATAGCATTCCTATTTACAAATAACAAACTCACTGAGAAATAAATAACAGGAGATATACCTTTCACAGTCACATCAAAAAAAATTGAAATACTTAGAAATTTATCTAACAAAGGAAATAAAAAATCTTTACATTGAAAACTATAATTCTCTAAAAAAGGAAATTTAAGGGGATATCAGAAAATGGAAAAATATACTGTGTTCCTGGTAGGAAGAACCAACATAGTAAAAGTGGCCATACTTCCTAAATTACTATACAGATTTAATGCAATTCCAATCAAAATACCATTAACATACTTCACAGAACTAGAAAGGACAATCATGAAATTCATCTGGAACCAAAAGAGACCAAAAATAGCAAAAACAATCCTGGGCAATAGGAACAAAGTAGAGGGCATCGCAATCTCCAATCTGAAACTATACTATAAAGCTATGGTGATAAAAACAGCGTGGTACTGGCAGAAAAACAGACCCGAGTATCAGTGGAACAGATTAGAAGACACAGAAACAACTCCAAACACACTCAAATGCCTCACCTTCAACAAAGGAGCCAAACACCCTCCCTAGAAGAAAGATAGCCTCTTTAACAAATGGTGCTGGAAAAACTGGCTTGCCACATGCTGAAAACTAAAACTAGATACATGTCTCTCACCATGTACTGACTAAAATTGAAGTGGGTCAAAGATCTAAACATTAAAACAGAAACATTATATCTACTGGAGAATAAAATAGGAAGAACTCTCAAAGACATAGGGGTAAGAAAAAAAATTATGAACAGAACCCAGACTGCACGGGAGACAATACAAAGAATCAGTGCTTGGGACCATATCCTATTAAAAGGCTTTTGCACAGCAAAAGAAATCACCAATAGAGCAGGGCAGAAACCCACAGGGTGGGAAAAAATTTTTTACCAGCTGTCCCTCAGACAAAGGCCTGGCATCTAGATTATACAAAGAACTCAAAAACATAAAATCTCCCAAATGCAAAGATCCAATCCAAAAATGGGTATCTGAAATGAATAAACATTTCTCAGATGAAGAAGTAAAAATGGGAAATAAATACATGAAGAAGTGTTCAGCATCACTGGTCATTCAAGAGATGCAAATCGAAACAACATTAAGATTCCATCTCACTCCAGAAAGAACAGCAATTATGAAAAGATCAACCAGTAACAAATGTCGGCAGGGCTGTGGGGAAAAAGGAACCCTCCTCCACTGTTGGTGGGAATGTAGACTGGTCCAGCCTCTGTGGAAATCAGTGTGGAGGTTCCTCAAAAAACTATGACTAGAGCTTCCATTTGATCCAGCTATTCCTGTACTGGACATCTTCCCAGAAGAATTAAAATCATCATACCACAGCGATATATGCAGAACCATGTGTATAGAAACACAATTTGTAATAACTAAGTCTTGGAAACAACCCAAATGCCCAACAACTAATGAATGGTTAAAGAAGATGTGGTTTTTCTACACAATGGAGTACTACTCTGCCATAAAAAAGGATAAGCTAGAGACATTTGTAGGTAAATGGATGTATCTTGAGAACATACTCTTAAGTGAAACAAATCAGACACTCATGAGTACACATCAAATTGTTTCTCTGGCATGAGTAACCATAAGGGTAAATAAGGACAAATAAATATTATAAATATTTATTCCTATTTATAAATAGGAATAAATACTATATAAAAGGAAAGTTATATTCAAAAGAGAGAACTAGAAAGGGGGAAGGAGGAAAAGAAAGAAGGGGAAAAGGAAAGAAAGAGGAACGAGAAAAAATGGGAAAATATAAATAAACCTGCTGTAAATAGGGAAGGGGGGAGCTGAAAGGAGGGGTGGGGAAGAGGAGGGAAAACCAAGATACATCATGTACAGGTACAAAATAACCCTGATGAAAGTGACCATTACATATACAATGTACCAAGACATGCTCTTCTTAAAAAAAATAAAAAAAATTAAAAAATAAGGAAAGCACTAACTTTAAACTGTGATTTATAATAAACTGAAAGTGTGCATAAAAATTAGTAAATAGAGGGGCTGGGGATTTAACTCAGTGGTTAAAGTGCTTGGCTACCAAGCACAAGGCCCTGAGTTCGATCCCCAGAACCAAAAAAAAAAAAAAAAAAATTAGTAAATAGTATTAAGTAATATGTAAAGATCTTAACATGTCACAGTCAGTTGGAACTTATTCTAGGGATGCAAAGATGAATTATTAGAAAATCATCAATTGATGTAGCTCACAACATTAACAAAACAAAGGAAAATTACATGGTTACCTTAATTGATTTAAGTAGAACATTAACAGAATAGTGGAGCAGAAAATGTTTCTGTGTATACACTTTATCTCCCTATTGTGCTGTGTGTATATTTGTATATACTTCATCACACCAAAGGGATGCTTGGGTAATGTGCTTGATCAAATATGTAAACAGCATAGTCAAGTAAGATCCCAAATCTTTTATGACAATTCCATGGGCCACTCCAATCCTTTCTGCCTCCAGTGAACTATAACATTGATCGTGTATCTCCATCCCCTGAATTCTATTTTTCAGTTTGAAAAGTCTTGAAGAATATGAGTATCACAACATTTGTCATTGTCCCTGGGATCCGGCAGATCCTTAAAACACTGACTATTACTAGGCACAAAGTCCTCTTCCCAGCATCTCCACCCTTTCTCCCCCAAACCCACCAGACCAAGCAGAACAAACCAAGTCAAGTCAAATCCAGCAGAATCAAATTAAAAGTTAAGAAATGAAACTCCATCATTACAAGTCTCATAGTTCTGAGTTCCCATTTATATTTTAGTAACTGTTTTTAACTATCATTTCTTTCTTTTTTTTTTTTTTTTGGTGCTGGGGATCGAACTCAGGGCCTTGTGCTTCCGAGGCAAGCACTCTAACCACTGAGCTAAACTCCCAACCCCTTAACTATCATTTTTATTTCCATTTCTTCGAATATCTCAAGTCTCAAAAACCAATTTGAAAATTTCATCTGGGAATGATTGTTTTCGTATTTCATCCAGAGAAACCCATAGAAAGCTATTTATGGGAGACCTAAGGACTAGCTAATTATCTTGATGGAGACTTCTAGAACCTAGCTCTACATGTCTATGTCAAATAACCTCAAGCAATTTAACAGTAAAGAAAAACTCTGAGTGATCTGTTTCCCAGCAAAATATCTGAGACATTTTTAGAATACTATACACATAACCCCAATCCCTGTTGGGATTTTTTTTTTTTAAAGTAGAAGTAAAAAAAAGGTGGAATCGATGGATTAGGTACAAGTTGAAACTGAACATGTAGAGCACCTCACCAAGCACCAAATCAATTACGTTGCTTTTTCTCCTCTTCACTTAAAAACCATCTGGGGCTGTCACACAGCCTCGGCCTCTCTTTAAGCACTGTCGAGAAGGAACTGTCCAGATTGTCGAGAGCACATGCCTCACGCAACGTTTGGATGAGGAATGCAGCTCGCACAACCATGGGGAAAGTTATGTAGTGCCTGGGAAGTCCGTCCTTATGAACAGCTCCGGGATAATGTAAACGTTTATAAAGCACAGTCAGCAGTCAGAGATTTCACACCTTCTTCCACCAAACACCCAATTTATTCTTCATTTTTTCTTGAGATTGTTTCTTTCATATTACATTTATAAGGTCTGAACATACTAAAAGAATATTTTGATTTTCTCAGGTTTCAAAAATCTTACCTATGCTTCCAGCTATTTCCTTTTCATTTTTTGCAGATCTGTAGAAATGCAAAGCCATTAAAAATTTCCCTTCTTTCATCTTTATCTAAGGAGTATGGAGTGCTATGGCGGGGCTCCACACTAACTTTAAATTACGGAAATGATATTTGTGGTATTAACAATTGGAGTAGTTAAATTACAGTTCAAATTTAATCTGTGCATTCTGAGTACTCTCAGAGTTTCATTCACTTGCCTGATAGCTGTACGTAGACTTATTCGGAATAAAAGTGCGACTAGCTACTCTGACATAACAGATAAACAAATATCCACACATTCTAATTTTAGAGAAAGAACTCTAAAATGTAAATGATCTACTAGTCTAGGTAAGAAATAAGACTTATTTTTTTTTTTAGCATATGGTTCAAATATAAACTCAAACTATACTCACGTCTGTAATCACCTAGGATGCTCATTTAATTTTTACCGTATTAATTTGTCATCTCTTATGCTTTCTATTAGTCATCCATAGAAATATTTTGTTCTTGCTAACATTGCACATTTCAGGCCTAATACTTTTCCTAACACATTCTGGACTTTTCAAACCAGTGAACGGAGGGATTTCTGTGTTCATGTCCCCAAGGAATTGAGCATAACATGGACTATGGCTGAAGGTGTCCAACTGAGGCCTTAATTTTTTTTTTTTTTTTTTTTTTTTTTTTTTTTTTT
>PVJO010025669.1:0-22372 GCA_004026905.1 Hystrix cristata
AGGTACAGAATAAATGTAATGAATGTGACCAATGTATGTAGAATGTACCAATGCATGTTCTTGGTTTAAAATAAAAAAAAATTTAAAAAGTTTTTGTATATTTGTTAATGAATAAGATTGGATAAATAAGACTGAATAAAACACACATACACACTTATATGCATAGTAGTTAAACTGCAGAGCACTAAAGAAAGAAAGGAGATCTTAAAATAGACAGACTAAAGACAAATCACTTAAATTTGTGTGATTATTACGTTGATAGCTACTTTCCATGAGCATCAATGGCATCAGGAAGACAATGGAATATTATTTTAAATTAATTGAAGGCATAAAATGTAAATTAAAATGAACTTCTGAGGAAAAAAAACAAAGATATTACCAAAAATAAAAAATAAAACTAACATAAGGATATGCATAAAATGCTAACAATGGTTACTGTTAAGCATTGTGGCCTTCACATTATGTTTATAAAATACTATTTTTGGTAATAACACAGGCAATCTTCCCTTCACACAGTGCTACAGAGCCATAAAAATGACCATGAAAGTTGAAGTCTTGCCAATGATCTTAATAACTAGTGGACAAAATAACAATAAGTTCTAAATTTTGTCAAAACATTAAGTATTTTCTTACTGCTCATTATAATTATAAAAGGAAATAAAATACGGTAATATTCATTTAGTACACTTATTGAAAGTATTGAAAACCTTGAAGATAGAAGTGTTTAATTTTTTTGTAGAAACTTATCAGTAGTTTGAACGGTGCTCTCCTTCTTTTGATATGTATAACTTACAAACCAGAGAAAACAACTTTACATGCCTTTCCCAAACATAAGACTCGTTCTATTCTTGTGGTATCAGCTTTCAATATTGTCTCCTTTGTACTTCTAATGTCATAAAATATGTCTGAGAGTTTGATTAATGTGACATTTTTGCCAGCATCACAGCCTCTGTGGTAGCTTTCATCATACAGGTGTTCTTCATTTATGGTGACAAATTCAATTTGCCCCAAGTTCCTACAGTGATATATCTATAGTCTCGAATGACAGCATTGGCAATATTCTCATAGGCTACTATTTCTTCTAAAATTCCATCTATGGTAAGTTCAAATGTTATGGCTGTGTAGTCCTGTGCAAAGATAAGATGGTCTCTTATTACCTGTGTTAAGATCGTCTTTTTGCTTCACTTGAATCTTTGTTGGCCAATTCTGTGCTTTGCTGTTCATTTTTTTCAAATGCTACATATGAATTTATCACTGCAGGACAAAGAGTGTAATGGTTTAGATCTAAAATGTATGGCAAAAATTTCACGTGTTCGGAGGTGAAGCTTCTGAAAGGTGGTTGGATCATGAGTTGCTATCTTACCAGTGAATCGATCCATTGATGAGTTCATAGCTGAATGTCCTGTTAGGGGATTGGGCCAGATTGGAGGCAATCTTTTACGGGGTACACTCAGCCTCCATAGTTCCTCCCTTATTTTTCTATTTCCTGGCTGCCATGAAGTGAGATGCTTTCCATCATTAAGTCTTTCCAAGGTGATGTTTCTGCCTTGCAGCTAGTTGACCATGGATGGAATATCCTCGACAATGAGCCAAATTAAACATCTCCTCCTATGAGTTGTGGGTTCTAGGTATTGTGTCCTAGCAGTGGGGGAGCTGACTAATACAAGGGAAATGTTGTAGTTAGTGTGGCTTTTCAAATTGATTGGCTTTGTGATCCACCCTGGATATTAGTGGAGCACATTTCTAGGTGGGCCTAGATGGGTTATAGAGGTGCTGTTCGAGGCTTATATCTGTTTCTTTGCCACTTCCACTCTAACACTTTTCTCCTGATCTATTTCCCATCCACTTTGAACCACGCACCTTTACTCTACCATGATATTTCTGCTTAGAGCCAGGCAATCATGGACTGAAATCATAAGCCAATTAAACTTCTGCTCCTTCAAGTTGTCACTCTTGGGTATTGTGCCCAGCTACAGGAAAGCTGACTAATACAGAAAAGTTGGCCCCAGGAGCAGGGCTATTGCTGTGACTATACGTGACCAGGTACCTTATAAGAATTTGGATCTGATTTATGGGAGGAAGTTGGAAAATTTTGGAGAAGCAGTCTACAAAATCACTGGGCAATACTAGTCAGAGCTCAAAAGTCCAGAATGCCGAAAAGAATGAGGATGGTAAAGACCAAGCTCAGAAGGTTTCAGTTGGGAACAAGGACTCCACTGGCAGTTGGACTCTCTGGCAGAAAATTTCATCTACAAATTGCCCATATCCTGAAACTTTGCAGGAGACTAAAGCTAAAGGCTGTGCACTAATTAATTATACGGAAGAAATTTCAAAAAACAATCTAACATTCTGGCTTAGGCATGGGTAATGCTGGCTGTGTTTCACCAGACTTATAGTGAGAATTGAAGGCTAAAGGCAGAGGGAAAAAAACTGGAAAATTTAAATTTTGACCCAGAAGGAAACATGAATAAATTTGGGTCCATAGGAGGTGACTGCTAAAGGGATTAGCAACACTGAAAAGACACCAAGTACTTTATACAGGGATGAAAATAAAGACAACTTAAGGTCACTTCAGGAACCAAAAAGGAGTATTGCAGGCTCAAGGCGGCAAAAGTATACACCTTTCTTTTGAAGAAAAGAGCTTCTGGGATTCCTGTTTGAGAAAGACCTCCTAAGAAATAGGTACCCTAGTACTGATTTTTCCTGGGCTCAGCCTTCCAGACACTCAGACTCCACTACAGCTATGCTCCAAGGGGAACTGGCTATTGTTTCTAATGACAGCGGACTTTGACGTAGACGTCTTCTGCTTGTTTTACTGGCATGCAGAATGTAAGAGTCACAGGATCAGGCTGGGTTCCATCTACATTTCAGAGGAAGGTTTGGAAGGCCAGCGAAGGAGACCCTGAAAGGGCAGTGCATGAAGCTGTGAGAATGAAGCCAAAAGTGCACTGGAGACACAAGGAAATTACTGGTCCCAGAAACGTAGGATGTCAACCAAAGAAAGCCAGAGGCCATGAGGGGAATCAGCCCAGGATAGAGGACACGTGGTCTGCACTGGAAAGGTCATCAGAGTAGGGCTGCCCAGATTTAATGTTTGCTGTGCTGGGTTTTGTTCTTGGTTTAGTTGGATTCTTTTCTATCTCCTCATTCTTCCCTTTTGAGATGGGAATGTTTATCCCATGTCATTGTAGGTTGTGGTTGTGTAACTTGTTTTTGATTTTTACAGAAGTTTAAAGCTAAGAATTTGCCTTGAGTCTCAGAAGACACTTCAACTTGTGAAAACTGCTGGAACTGTTGACAATTTTGGGAAGGATTATAGTTTCCAGTTGTCTGTAGCACAGTACCCTACATACCCCTGATGGTTGTAGCCCTCTCGTTCTCTCTCGGGCTGGCTTTCCTCATTCTTGTAGCTTTCCTCAGATTTCCACATTCCTGATTTCTCCAGTCCATAGTTGGCTGGCTTCAAGGCAGGACAGCACAGAAGAAGGGCATGGCAGAGGAAATTCCTCATGGCATGGCAGACAGGAAGCTGTGAGTGAGGGGAGGCACCAGAAAGAGATCACTGTTCCTGGTCCTGACCCATATGACCCACCTCTTCTGACCAGGTCCCACCTCCTAGTAGCAAATCAGCTGTAATACCCTCATCATACAATCATCTTTGAAAACCCTACATATAAGTGCATGAGGCTTTGGAGAGACTTAAACCATAACAGCTGTACTGTGCTAGGTGGAATTATGCTCTTATCATTATCTTTATTTAGACATTAAGTATGGATTAAAGAGATGTGTTTGGGTGGCAAATTGAATAGGAATGGAATATTTTGGTTGGGGTGAAATTTCAACCTGATTGGCTTTGGGATCTGCTCCAGGGACTGGTGGAGCACTTCTAGGTTTGTCTGGGTGGGTCTTGGAGAAATGACCTCAGGGTCTATGTCTGATCCTTCACCCCTTCCACTCTGCAATTTTTCTGTTGCTCTGCTTCTCTGTTGCTATGAACTAAGTAGCTTTATACTGTGCCACCCTTTGACTATGATGTCTCTGCCTTGGAGCCAGCTGGCCATGGAATAAAACTGTGGGCTGAATTAAACCTCTGCTCTTCTAAATCCTGGGTGGGTGTCGGGTACACTGTCCAGTGAAGGTAAAGTTGACTAATAGAGAGGAATATAACTATAGACTTTGCTTTCTGTAAATAAACTGATAAACAGATGCCCAGCAACCAAATTACTGTCATATCATATCAGGACCAACATAATTGATCACTGATAAAATTTGGATTTGTTATTCACATAGGCAATTTTAGAAAAAAAAGTCAGTGGTAGAGTTTGTATTTTATGCAATTACAGTTCATACAACATGGCAGCTCATGTTTGGATTCTGTTGATGGGAGACTTGTATTATTTACACCATGATAATAGAAATCTGTGCATATCAAAAACATGCAAAATGAAGAAAGTTTACAGATGATAATATGGTGTTCTGCTATTCTCTACATTTTCTATAATGAATATTCATTACTTTTATGATATCTGAAACCAATTTCATGCCAACAAAACTGAGAGTACTTACCACTGACAGTCATTCTAAAAGTTGTTATAAAGGAATGTTCTTCTGCTAGAAAGGAAATAATACTATATTGGAGGTCTGAGATGCAAGAAAGAAAGAGGAGAAAGAAATTGTAAGTATATATCTTTTTAAATAAACTTATTAAAATTTAAAATGTGAAAGAATAAGACACAATTAAATCATTGGGGAATGTATTAATTTGGAAATGTTGTGATCAGAAATAAATTATTCTAATATCTTTTGTACAAAACAAACATAAAAATAATGGTTGCTTTGTTAGCTATTGTGTGCAAAATAGCTAGAGTGATAAAACTTTGATATGAAAGTAGAAGGGGGATAATTAAGGAAGGGGAAGGGGATGGGGGCTAAGAGAGGGTAATGGAGAAGTGTTATATGATCTAAACATGTTGTATTCATGTACGGAAGTGTTACAATCAAGCCAATTATTTTATAAAATTATTATATGCTAATAGTAATTCTTAAAAAAGAAAAAATGTGCATCATCAGCTTATACTCACTCCCAAGAACCTAAACCAGAACTTTTGGAGTGGACTCTCTGAGTGTTTCTGATGTACACCAACACTTCAGGACCACTGGTATAAGGAAAGCACAAGCTTTGAAACTGTTAGTGATCTGGTCCCAATTTTAAGGCCAATACTACGACTGATTATCTCTCAAAACTCAGCTTCCTTGTCTTCAAATTGGAGGTTGTCATAAATAACCATCTCCCATATAGATGTGCATAGAGATTAAGTGAAGAGAGTGTATCAGTCAGTACTTCCTAGAGAAACAGATAAAATACAAGATATGCAAATATATAAGAATTTACAAATTGGCTTATGAGGGCTGCCCACAGAGTCAGCTGTGAAAGAGTACAGAGGGTCTGTCTGTGCACTGGAGATCCAAAAGATCTAGTCGAAGGTTTAGAGCTCACTTTGGCGTCCCATGCAAGTCTGTATTAGGAGGCAAGATGGGTCTGCACTGGAAGCTGAGGAGCCTGCACTGGAAGCTGAGGAGCCTGCACAGGAAGCCGGGAGATGATGTCTAAAATGAAGGCAAAGACTGGAGTGTCTCTGAAGAAACTGAAGCAAATCCATCCTTCATTTCCCCATCATACTATCCGGGCCAGGAGCCGCCTTAGGGTGGGTCTTCTGCACCCTAGGGCGTGGAATTCCTGAGCCAATTTAGTTGAGTTTCTCTTGCTCAGATCTGCCCAATCAATCGACCATCACGGGGAGGTACAGATGTTACCCAGAAAAAACCTGATATGAGCTCAGAAAATGCAGTGAGCAGCCATTCTCATTTGCTCAGAAAAGAGCAAGTCGGGGCTTGGGATTTGACGCACAATGAGATGTGCTGGTCACTTTATCAGTAGATACAACTTCTCTCTGCTCTTGTCCCCACTACAACACTGTGCAGGATTTGGGCTGAGCATTACAACCTCCCTGCCACATGGAGACACGAAAGCCTTCAAGAAACCTCACCAGTACCCAAGATCTGCGGTGCAGCTGGGATAAGACCTAGCTGTCTGACCCTGGTAAGACTTTTCCTTTAGACATATGTGCCATACAACCAAGAAACAACAGTGTCCATCTAGCACAATGGGATAAAAATGGTTGCTGACACCTCACTGAACATTTCAGAACAGCCCAGCACAAAGCTACAGTAAATGCTTCAGGAGCTAGATGTGCCAATTACCCTGAAGTGATCATTACACATTGTTTACATGTACTGAATCACCACACAGTCCATAAACATGCCCGATTATTGTGTACTATATGTGTGTATAACTACAAATATACACAATTATTATGTGTTAATTAAAAAATAAAAATAATTGTTAAAAACAGCTCTAAAAGAATAGATAAAGAATATGTGCATGTGCAAGTAGAAGGAGATAAATAAGAAACTCAGCATAAGGCAGCAAGAAAGGAGGGATGCAATACAAAAATAGAAAAATAGGAAAATAATAAAATGTAACTAACAATATCTATTTCACACAGTGCAAGAAGGTTAAATAATATAATACATGTAAAAGTGACAGTCGCTTTCCAAACCTATACCAAGTGTTTAATAAATGTGAGCTAAGCCTAAATCAAAAGTCATCATGCATATGATTTTATTGCATTAAAATGTGTTACTGCTTGTAAAACTAGTAGAAACTCTGTGACACATCAAGTTGGTCCATTCAGGGTCATTACATTTCACTTCCACATTTTGGTTTAGGCCTACTGATAGAAACCCTATGTTTTAGTTACTTTTCTCTCGTTGTTGGGACAGAATACTCGACACCCAAAGTTAGGGGAAGAAAGGTTTATTAGCTCACAGTCTGCAGAGGTTTCAGTCTATAGTCTGCTGGGTCCGAGGCAGGGCGGGCCGGCGTGACAGACTGGCAGCCGATGGGCCGCAAAGTAAAGTGAGAAAATACAAGGAATGTATGCAAATAAGCAATGCAAACAAGCAGCTAGTTAAGCTTCTTCCTGTATCTTTTATCTAGGCTACCTGCCCCCAGCGCGGCCCTCACTCCCACCCCCAATCTCAGTCTCACATCCTTGATCCCAGCAGAACAATGCCAAACCGATCAATGGATCAATTTAGTAATCACACACTCTAGATCCAGCTATCTCTTACCACATGAGGCTTTGGGGGGGACATCTAGACACAAACCATAACACCCTAGATGCACCAACTGGCTGGCCACAGTTTTAATACTGAATATGTAAGACACAGGGGACCTGGCTCTGACGGTCACCAGTCATGTTCCCCAATAGGTTGTGAGCATTTCTAATGGGAAAATGTGTATGCAAAGCCTGACATTTCTTAAAGATCCTAAAATGTGGAGAAAAATAAGTCTTAGTCATCTTTAGTGATGACCAGGGATTTCTAACTCACAGCATAGAATTTTATTTTTGATTTGAGAACTGGACTGAGTTCCAAGTTGATAATCACTCAAGAGAATGGACTGGGTTGGAATAGGTCACTGGGATAAAACCAGGGAAAGTAAAAATTATTTAAATTAGGGGAAATAGCTGCCACAAGTAAGGCAAAAACAAAAACAAAAACAAAAAAAAACCTTTATTTGCTTTTCCTAGGAAAGGAATAAGTATAAAACATGAGATATTTCATAAAAATTTTCCACCCTATAGAAGGCTGGCTGTTGATACAAAGCAAATTTTCAGTTTTTGTTTACAAATGCACGTGGCATTTATTAGGGACTGAACATAGACTCCTCAGTGTAAAAGCAAGCAAAAACAAGGTTTCTATGGAAGATTATGAAGATTATTTTTCTGGAGACTTTTAGGAAAAAGAGAAGAAAAAAAAGGAGATGCATTTCCTCGCACACCTATTATGTGGCAAAGCTTGCCAGGTGAGATAAGGAATGGGGGAATAGATAGATGAGATAAGGAGCAAAGGGATGGGGTAGGAGAGAGACGGAGAGAAGGAAGGAGGGAGGGAGGGAGAGAGGTTATTATCTCAGGACAACACTTAGATAATGAAGAATTATCACTTTCATACTAAAATAGAATAAACTAAGAATCAGAGAGATTTTGCACTTTGCCTGCCTAAAATCATACTTCCACACAGTGAAGAATCCAGAACTCAAATTTAGGTATGTTTGATGCCAGTTCCTCTGCCCTTTGCTCTGTCCCGCCCTGCACATCTGTGAGGGCTGATTTCACAGGTACAGTCTCACCTCTAAGGAAGCAGGACAGACAAATCATGCATCTTCTAGTAAGGAGAAGTGACGAACATTCTCAGTAATAGGTAAAATGTTTATGCCTTGCAAGCCGTATGGTCTCTCTCACAACCCTGCCACGGCTATTGTAGGAAACAGTCATCTATGACCTCAAGTAAAAAAGCACGCTGTATTCCAATAAGACTTTATTTGTGGACACTGAAATACTAAATTCCGATCATTCTCAGGTCATCACAAAATACTGTCTTTAAAATTTTCTCCCAATCACCTGAAATTGTGCAAAATATTCTTAGCTCCTGGGCCATACGAAAAGAGCCACAGGTCAGATGTGGCTCAGTGAGTTGTCTGCCAGTCCCTGTTCTAGCAAAATTCTGCAGGAGGCTGGCTCTTGGCCTCTCTGGTTTAACTGCCTTGTTAACACTGAATCAGAGTGACCTTCCTTGGTAAGACCCAGGAATGAGATCTGGATCAATCAGAGCCTGTTGGAATAAAGCCCTCTTAGGGAATAGTCTCCCTTTGTTTTTGACTGGCAAGGTTGTTTGCAATCAGCCATGTTCTTAGATTAAGTTTAGCTGTTGAATAGTAAATGCCTCCAGGAGCTGGGTCATTAGCTTCACAATTAAAATCTGGGCATCAAAGATTTAGCAGTCTGAAAATGGCCATTGGCAAGAAAGAAAGAAAATTCAGTCATTAATCCTGAATGCTTCTGAAAACAAAATCTTAGTGAATGTAATTGACAAATCACTTCACAAAAATAAATACATCTGGAGACAATATGAGAGCCACGAAAAGGAAAATTTGACAAGTATGGGTATATCTTGAGCTTCCAGACACTTCAAGGCAAGTATGCCATTTCCTCTAAAATCAGTTTGGGACTCAAATTTAAATTTGTATTCAATAGCTGCTGAGGAGTTAATGGCTACCTACCGCGTGTTCCCCCTGGGAACAAAAGCCAGGCCTTTATCGGCCTTAAGTATCCCTGTCACCATTCAACAAACATTTGTGAATGTCCACTGTGTTAGTGCGGACACAAAACAAGTGATGCATTTTATTGTGAATATACAAATAGCTCATTTTCTTGCATTCAAAGGTGTTTAATAAAACGTGTAAGCGAATGATTTAAGGTAATGGGTGAATGAGTGACTTCTCAACAAGAAGGATTTGTCTCCCTGACTAGGTTTATGAGAAAGGCAGCATCAGCTTCGGCCTGGCTCCTCCTTTTTAAAGAGTTCTTTTCCTTACAAGAGGCTAGAAGCTCTTGAGCAATTCCTTTATACCACTAACTCGTTTTCCTACAAGAGAAGAACAGGACAGGATTGGAACATTCTGTTAACATCATTCTGGTTATACAGATAGAGAACCGAGTCTAAGAAGATAAGTAAATTGGTCGCGATTATACAGAAAGGACTAAATGAAGACCCAAATCCACTTCTGTTTAACTCAAAACTCTAAGCACTTAACCGCTGAATGCAACCTACCGTTCCACACGCTTGCTAATTTTCTTCCTTGGAGAGATGATGAGAAAATGACAACTTATATCCAGAAATTACTTCTCCACACAGCCCCTTTACAGCATTTCATGGCATTTCTAAGGAAAGTGGATGATTCTCGAGACATATACTAATCTGAAATCCTGAAGAATGAAAGTAACATGACTGGCCTGCCAGTACACAGCAAAGTGGAACGCTTCCCTTCATTTTTACTGCTTCTTCCTGGTATTAACTCGTACACGGTCTTCAGTTCCAACTTCCGGTCCTGTCCTATACTTCCGCTCTTTTCACAAAGCCCTTTTGCTGCCTCTGTCTATTTGAGTCTTTCTTTTTGCTACCATGACAGAGGTTAAAAAAAAAAAAAAAATGAGGAGAATGAACAAGAACTTGTCAAAAGCAGGTAGAACCAAAACAGCAAGGTATGGATTAGCCTAAAATGCAGCACACTTTGGAAGCAACAGCCACCTTTGGGCTGGGGATTTTGTTCAGGAAATAAGCTGATCCGGGTCCCCAGGAATAACTGGAGTAACGGGGTGGGCTCAACACACCCAAATACAGATAAGTTAGTCACAAGACAGCACGTGAACGAGCCAAATAAGAGCACAACAGAGCAAATAAACACTCAGTAGGGTTCTCATAAAAATAAATTTAAAAATGTGGTTCCCAACTTCAGTTTGTTATGACCTCTGAATTTTTTTTCTTTAAAATACGTGCTGTATAAGAGCTACATGATTGTGCTTCTGCCTTCTGTAGACTCGGATCAAATTTCAAAGGAAAAGGAAAAATCTCTGCAACAGTCAATAACAGCAAGGTCATTCTCTACGCACTGAGGCAGAGAACACACACGGGCAGCTTGCAGGTCGGATCGTTCTATGGATGCTTCTTTAGTAGTCACATACTATTTTTTAAAAATCTGAGTTTCAAATACTAAAAACTCACATTAAATCCAGTGTGGAGCTTTATAAAAAGCAATCTATCCACTGATGACTTCTGTGTGGCAAGAATCATTCAGAGCTGTGCAGAAGTTGAGCCCTATCGACAGAGGGCACGTACTCAGCTGAGCATTATCTCAGGCCTGCTGATCCGGGTACCTTATGATCTCAGGGCTCCTGAAACTGAGTTCATAACCCCTGATACCAAAAAGTTAAGGACTTTTCATTAAATTGTATTCAGGGAGACAAGGGAAGTGTGAGGTTAGAATTTTAGATTAGTTTGAGATTTTATTCCTAACAGAGTTTTCACCATCTCTGCCCTTGACTAACTTCTAAGTTGAATTTCTTCTGTAAAGAGCTAGTGCTCTCAAAACAAGGGGGCCACAGACTCAGGTTTATAAGAATAGGCAGAGAACATCTCCAGATACATACAACTGAGAAACAGGCAAATTCGCGTATCTGCCCTATATTTAGATAGGCACCCACAGGGGCCGAAGATTTAGCTCTGCAGTTAGAGCGCTTGCCTAGCAAGCCCAAGGTCCTGAGTTCGATCCCCAGCACCACAAAAAAAAAAAAAAAAAATAGGTGCCCACAGGATTATTGAATGGCCATCAGTCTGCGGCCTTGGATTACACTAGTCCAGGTTACTTAAACTGATTGTGCAGCATTTTTTGGCCTAATTATAACATTTGGAAAATAATGCTTATAAGATAAGAAGGTGAATTGGAGTGATGGAAAATTTTTCTAATATAAGAAAAACTTTTCCTACTGAATCTTATATAGTATAAAATGTAAAACAGATAAGCTCAAAGAAGCTTTGTTTAAATATGGGGACAGATTTCACACTTGCTTTGGAAAAGCAGCATAATTCCTAGAGTACGAGAAATATGATTTTGAAAACCATGGAAAAAGATTATACATTTTCAGCTCATAAATATCTATGGGAAAAGATCACATATTATAACTCTCTGTCACTTTCTAGTTCTAAATATGTAAGATAATATCTATTTCTTATGACTTTGGGCAGATAATATTGCTGAGCTTCTTTTATATACTAGGAAAATAAAGCCAAACATAACACACAGAGAGGTAGGCCCGAGTGTGTGTGCGTGTATGTGTGTGTGTGTGTGTGTGTGTGTGTGTGTGTGTGTATGTGTGCACATGCACGCATTCCTTCCCTATCAGGAGCCAAATAAACTCAAATAAGATTGAAACCATCTCTTGATTCCAAATATGACACAAGACGCAGGCTGAAACTAGAGTAATCTTGCCCAGAGGTATCAATAAAGTGTCACTTTCCCTGGATTGCTGAATTAATAAAATGTAAACAACCCAGAGCTACTTTCCTCATCTGTGTTACTATGCAAGCCGACCTGAGAATAATGATACAAGCAGAGCTGAGGACAGAAGAGTGATGCTTCCCAAAACTCTCCTGAGATCAGTGCTCTAGCATCGGGATCTGTCCACAGACAGAACCTTCCAGATCTTGTTAAGTTATAACAGCAAATATATTTTCTTAACTTTAACAGTCTGTTGAATTGTCTACCATTTGCAATCAAAAGAAGGTTAATAACAGGATCTCGACTGTGGGGTAGCTTGAAGATTGAATCAAGTTATATAAATGAAAGCGGTGCACAAATTAAGTGCTAGTTTAGTTTCCACAAATAAGCATTTGAGGACTCACCATACTCATCCAAAAAGAATTTTCATTTGTTACCAACAAATTTCATAAATGTTATTCTTTCTGATTCAAAACCCAAGCAATATTGTGACTCCTGTGTTATCTTTCTTTTATTCATAAGCCACAGTTATTTCAACTTTTATTCAACCTTTAATGTTTATCTCCAAACCACAGTGTTTGTGCCAAAAATACTATAGCAACACATTACCAGTGTCTGTTACTAACCAGAACGTCACAGGTGCCAGATCACTGGAATTTGTCAAATCACTTTTGATTCAATGAAGACCAGAACCCTCTGGATTTCTCAACCATGAATGATTTCAGTAGAATTCTACTGTATTTTAAAATATAGAAATGGATAAGATAGGAAGAGGAGCATGAAACATAAGACGAGAAAAAGACTAAGACAAAGTGTGATTACATATGGAGTAGGGAGGAAGCTGTGAGGAATATCTAACTTGCAAGAACCTAGTGGTAGCACAGGAACTAAGGGAAGAGACTTTCAAGCATTTCTCCATGTGGCTGGGGATTTAGCTCAGTAGTTAGAGAGCTTGCCTTGCAAGCACAAGGCCCTGCGTTCTATCCCCAGCACCAAAAGAAAAAAAAAAATCTCGACATAGAAAACACGGAGAGATGAAGATGAGACAATGTGTGCCAGCCTGAAGGCCTGTGCTGGAGCATTTCCAGTATAGTTAGAAGCAGAACTGAAATGCAAATGGCAGTGAGAAATAAGGAAGTAGCACTATAAGTATCAGCAATATCCCAAAAGTTTTGGGGTGGGAAAGAAGACTGAGTAAAAAATGTTTTTCTTTAATTTTGGACTGAATGAAAACTGATCTACAGCCATATATTAATCCATTTTTTTATACATAAAATAATTGAGTTAAAGACTGGAGCATCCAAATAGCCTCTGGAATGACTTGATAATTCATGAGCTTAAATCGCCTGTATGTTTCTTGAAGGTAGAGAAAATAACTCCTAATTCTTTGAATTCTCCACACTACCACAGGATTGAAATAACCATGTCCATAAACAAAAAAAATTACAAATGTTAATTTTGTGACAGTTAACCATTTCAGATTATCTTATGCCTCTTATTCAAGAATTATCAATCATTGACTAAATGAACCAAATACTTTGAATATTTTACTGACAAAATAGCCCAGAAGGGGACAAAAAAAGCAGTTATATTTATCACAAATATGGTTATTGTCACATTTATTTGACAAAGAAGAAAACAATTGGCAGAAAAGGAAAGGAAAGAAATAGAAAGAAGAATATTTATTTAAAGAAAGAAGACTCTGAAGTAATGGAACTAATCTGAAGAATCACCTCTTTCTTTAATCTTCCAGGTAACACTAAATTTAAAATCAGCAAACACTAACTAGCAAAATACATCTAAGCAGAGAAAACAGTGTCTAGTCTTTTAACTAAAACACTGAAGTCATGCTGTAGGAAGAAATTGTATGGATTGCATAAAATGAATTTCAGCTTTAATAAAGCAGTATGTCGGGAAGTAATTCAAATCTTCACATAAATCCTTCCTGGCTACTCTAAACCAGCTGTCCATAGTGTCTTAGGTGCAGTTCTTGGAAGCAGAGCCTGAGACAAAGGTGTACAGGCCAAATGTTCATATTAAGGAAGCTCCCCAGGGACCTGTAAAGGGCATTGGGAAATCAGAACAAAGGGAGAAAAAGCCAAGAAAAAACAGGATTTGGGGCAAACTTTAAGCCTTGGCTTAGGTGCTTTAATCTTGTGCAAGTCAGTCATTTGTGCAGGCCACTAGTGGTGAGCAAGCAGTAGGTAAATTGCCCACCAGATGAGACTGGAAAGGTAGTTGGTTCCAAAATCCTAACGATAATCCACTAGAGAAAACCTGTAGTTTACTAGCAAAGCTTACATAACTAGGGAGCTGGATGCACAGAGCAACATGGTGGGCACACATCCCAGAAGGTATCCCAAGGACCCGGACAGTACCACACGGTCTGGGATGGCCACAGCTGACCGGTTTGCTTAGCCTGTCTTCTTTCTATTAAGGGATGTGGGAAGTAGAAGTCAAAACTATTTCCCAGACTCCCTTTCAGCTAAAGTTCCATGTCAGAAATAGGTTCTATAAGATATGGAAAGTAGAAATGAGGTAGAATACTCATACTACAGATTTTTGCTATTGCTGTTACTTAGCAAGATCATAAAAACATGAATATTGCTGGAATGGTGTCACTGTGTGCATTCTCTGGCACTATATGAGACAAAAGGCTCTGGGGGAACATCAGAAGGAATAAAATCATACAACACTCAGGAATACACTTAACGAAGGAGATAGAAGACTTGAACTAAAAACTGCAAAACATTGTTGAGAGAAACTGACGAAGATAGAAATTAATTGAAGATAGCCTATGTTTATGAATTGGAAGTCTTCACACAGCTAAAATGCTGATACTACCCAAAGTGATATGCAGAGTCAAGCAAATCCCTATCAAAACCCCAGTGGCAGTTTTTTGCAGAAATTGAAATAATAATCTAAAGTGTATATGGATTCCAAGGACTCCAAATAGCAAAAACATTCTGGAGAAAGAAAAATGAATCTGAACCCTTGAAATGCTCTGATTTCAGAACATACTACAAAGTGTCAGTAATTAAAAGAGTATAGTAATGACATAAAGATGGATACAGAGAACAGTGGAATAGAATAGAGATCCTAGAAATAAACCCTCAAATATATGGTCAAATGATCTTCACCAAAGCTGCCAGGGCTGCACGATGGTGAAAGGATGGTCTCTTTAACAAATTATGTTGGAAAAACTGAATATTTACATTTAAAAGAAGGAAGTTAGACCCTTCTCTTAACTGTATACAAAAATCAAAATGGACTAACTTTTGAAGAGTAAGACCTGAAATTATAAAAAATCCTAGAAGAAAGCATAAGGACATCAAAATAGATAATAGTATTTTTTGTACAAGACTCCAAAAGCATAAGCAATGAAACCAAAACTAGATATACGATGTGTCAAACTAAAAAGCTTTTACCCAGCAGCGGAAACAACCCCGCAGAGTGAAATGATAATCTACAGAATGGGACAAAATATTTGCAGATCATGTATCTGATAAAGGGATTATATCCAGGATGTTGATTAGACAACTCCCGCAACACAAAAACAACAAATAATAGTAACAATTTGATTTTCAAAATGGACAAAAAACTTAAACGATATTTCTCCAAAGAAGTATACAAATGGCCAAAAAACATGTGGAACGATGCATAATGTCTCTGATCTTGGGGAAAATGCAAATAAAATCCACAATGAACAATCATCTAATATCTATTAGAATGTCCATTATCAAAAAGCCAAAAAGTAACAAGCTGACGTGAGGATGTGGATACACAGAAACCTCTGTGCTTTGTTGCTGAGAAAGTTAAATGGTACAGCCACAGTGGACAACAAAATAGAATTTCCTTAAAAATTAAAAATAGAATGATCATATGACCCAGCAATTCCAATACTGGATGTATTCAAAGAATTGAAAATAAGATCTCAAAGAGATGATTATAGTCCTGTTAATTTCAATAGCATTCACAAAAGCCAAGAGGCGGAAGCAACTTAAATGTCCATCCACAGATGAATGGATAAAGAAAATATGACTTACATACAGCAGAATAGTATTCGGTCTTAAAAGAGAAGGGAAATCTTGTCACATACTACAAGACAGGCAAGGCTGAGGACATTATGCTAAGTGAAATAACTAAGCCAGCTTCAAACAGACACACACTGCATTATTTCGCTTATTCCAGGTATCTAAAGTAGTCCCAGTCTTAGAAGCACAAAGTAGAAGGGTGGTTGCTGGGACCAAGAGGAAGTATAACATCTATACTTATAGATGTCCAGTTTGGCAAGCTGAGAAAGTTATAGAGATCTGTGGCACAACGATGTGTAGGTAGTATTAACTACTGAAATAGGCACCTAAATTAATTAAGATCGAAAATCTTATGCATTTTTTACCACAATAGAAAAAAAGCAGGAGCAGCGGCAGAGACTGCGTGTGTTGACTGCCATCACACACTGGACTTTGGAGGGTCAAGTGTCCAGGTTCTGGAGGGGCAGCTGGGCCACCCGGACCCAGCTACAGCTTTAGAAGTTCTGCCATAGAGCTTCGCCAATGGGAGATTTGTCAAAACCACATTCTCACTCAGCTAGTCTGGAGCCCAGTCTGTGATGATCAAGCTCTCACATGACCCAGCGCCCATCCTCAGACACACTAAGAGTGTTGGCTCCAGGAACAGCACTGCGTGGCTCAGCATGAGCCAAACTGCGCTGCTACCTGTGAAACTCACAGACCATCAGCAAGAGCAGTCAACGAGTGATTGAGGTTTCAGGTAGTGAGAAGTGCCCTGGGGAAACACTGGTGGGTTGATCAAGGACAGTTTAGACAGTCTCTCAGTCCGAAGCATACCCGCAATAGTTCCACGGGTCATGGAGAGGGAGCAAACAAGGTGACTGTGATTCTCGTGATGGGAAGCCCAGTTCTCCATGCTCACAGAAAGCCCCAGATCGGAAGTCGGTGGAGAGGGACAAAGCGGTATCTCTTCACCCTGGCAGTATCGGAGAATTGAGTGCTAGGAAACTTGCCTACAAACTGAGACAGCATAACAGAAAAAGCTTGTGGAAGTGGCAAGTGTAGAAATTACGACAAACAGCAGAACCCACTGGGGTTTACTCATCACTTACTTTTCTGGTATTTGCTGTTCTGAGGTGATTCACTTCTAGGCACTGCTGGCCCCAGAAGACCTGCCCAAGGGGCGCAATGGTCGGTTTTGTACTCTGAGCAAACAAAGTTGGGCTCCGCTCAACACTGCCCTCAAATTCTGTCACTTGAAGTCCTGTGACGCATAGTTATGGCCCTGTGTGGCACTTTCATACAGTGTCAGTGGGTTACAGTGAACTTTCACTGACTGATTATATTCTGTTCTGTTTCATAACTATTTCAAGACCGCTTTAAAAGCTGTATAATAAATGAAAGAGGCTGAGGATTTAGCCCAGTGGTTAGAGCAGTTGCCTTGCAAGCACAGGCCCTGAGTTTGATCCCCAGCACCTAAAAAAATAAACAAATAAATAAATGAAAGAACACGCTTCACATAAATCTGTTGTGACAGCAAAAAGAAAACCAAGATATGAACATTGAAAGTATGTTCCAGCACGAGATGAAAGCTGACGTTGACGCAAGCCCTGCGCTTTTTGCCCTGAGGTGCAGCCCGCCGATGTACAACCTGCCACATTCTAAAATGGAAACCGGTCATGAAATGAGAGCTAGGCAATTGTTGACTGGAAAAGAGCTGTTCTTACTTCTTTTTCTATTGTTATTGTTTAATTTTTTTTTAGCACACACTTGCCATGCATAATGATCACTTTCATCATGGGGAATGTGTACCTATACATAATATATCTTAATTCATTTTTCTCGTTCCCTCCCCTCCTGTCAACCCTTCCCTTCCCATTTACAAAAGCTTTGTTTCTATTTTTTCCTTCTATTCTCTCTTTTTTGTTAAAGTCCCTTTCCCTTCCTCCCTTCCTTGTCCCCCTTCCCATTTGAACAAGTTCTTCCTACTTCCCAATATCTATCCTTCATTTTATTCCTTATTTGCCCTTTTGGCTTCTCACACAAAAGAAACAATGAGATTAATTTAAACTAGTGTGTCTGGTTTATTTCACTTAAGATTATGCTCTTGAGATGCATCCATTTACCTAAAAATATCTGAAAGTTTACCTAGCTTTATATCAGAGCAGTACTTTCTTGTATACACATACCATATTTTCTTATCCATTCATTGTTGATGGGCATATAGGCTGTTTCCAAGGTTTAGCTATAAACACAGGTATATGTGTACTGCTGCAGTACAATGCTTTTAACTCTTTTGGTAAAACGCCTAGAAGGGGAATAGCTGAGTCAAGTCAAACCTCTGGGGTTTTAGTTTTTTGATGAATCACCATACTGATTTCTGTAGTGATTGTACCAATCTACACTCCCACCAGCAATGGAGAAATGTTCCTTTAGTCCCACATGCACACCAACATTTGTTATTGGTTGATTTCTTGATGATCGTCATTCTTTCTGGAGTGAGATGGAATCTCAGTGTTGTTTTAATTTGCATTTCTCAAATGACCAATGATGTTGAATATTTTTTCATATATTTATTTGCTGTTTGTACTTCTTCATCTGAGAAGTATCTATTCATTTCAGCTGACCTTTTTTGGATTGTATCTTATTTCTAAGGCCAGATACAAAATTTGGCTAGAAAGGACACAAGGAGATGATGACCTGGATCCTTAAGAGACAGAGAATGGTGTCTCTGTTTTATAATTTTCACAGTATCCTTGTGTGTCACTGTCTTACTTTTCTCTCGTTGCTGAGACAAAATACCCGAGACTCAAAGTTAAGGGAAGAAAGGTTTATTTAGCTCACAGTTCGTAGAGGTTTCAGTCCACAGTCAGCTGGCTCCAAGGCAGGGTGGCCTGGCAGACAGGCAGAAGGCAGCAAGGTAAGCAAGGAACTTTAGCAGCTTCTTTCTACCCCTTATATCTTATCCAAACCACCAGGATCAGGGCAGTGCCAAACCAATCAGTGGGTTGATTTAGTGATCACACACCCTTAATCCCAGCATCACACACCCTGGATTCACCCACCTCTGAAAAAGCCCCACCTACGACCGCAGCTTTAGGGAGACATTTAGGCACAAGCCATAACAGTCATGCTAAAATTAATTCAATAAAGTCAATTCGTGGATAAAAGTAGAAGCAGAGACAGTATCTGCATAAGTGTTGGGATTGTCACACTCAACTGAAACTCTTTAAGGTCATATAATGGATACTTAGTGGAGAAACAAAGAGTTTGCCGTGAGCAGTTCTGAACAGCATTCTGGTCATTCACACTGTGTAATGAAGCAGAGCCCCATTTCTCCATCTCTAAAAGGAGCAAAAGCCACTTTCTAGGTTTAGGTGTGGATATACAGGAGGAAGCCGGTGTGGTGGCAATCACATAGTGTCTTTCTTTCTTTCTTTCTTTCTTTCTTTGTTTCTTTCTTTCTTTCTTTTTTCCTTTCTTTCCTTCCTTCTTTCTTATTTCCTTTCTTTCCTTCCTTCTTTCTTTCTTTCCTTCCTTCTTCTTTCTTTCCTTCTTTTATGTTTTCTGTGTCCTCCATAGTGTCTAGCACAAACCTTCACAGTCTCTAGGCACACAAGAAATACTTGCCTGGCCGTATTCAGGCCTTTAAGACACCTTTGCCTTGTTCCATTCCTGAGGCCACGGCAAATTCAAACCTAAATCTCTTAGACCATCTTCAAAATCAGATGTCAAGTATCAGATTATCTGGCTTTTCTTATATTTTGATGCAATATAAGCAACAGCATAAGATGTTAGGGGCTCTGTGGTGGGCAGTTTCTGAAAGGGCCTCCAGTGACCCTGCTCCCTGGTATTCGTGCCCTTGTGTAGTCCCCTCCCCCCACAACATGAGCTGCACACATTGGTTGGTTTGTAATGAGCAGAATACAGCCAAAGTGTTGGGATGTCTGAGATTAGCAACAGGTACTGACTGCTGGCTTCCATTTTGCTAAGACAGTCTCTCTCCTTCTCTTCCTCCTCCTGCTTCTTCTGACAAAGCAGCCATCATGTTGTGAGTGCTCTGTGGTGGCCACATGTCAGGGCTAAGGGTTACACCCTGCTCGCAACCCGTGGTGCAGAACCCATAAACCATCATCCTTGAGGAACTGAATCCTGCCCACGAACCTAGTGAGTCTGGACGTGATCTTCACCTCGTTGAGTCTTCAGATAATTATGACCCCTGCAGCGAGGTGGCTGTCCCCCTTGGAAACCCGGCAGCACCTGGCCCTGTGTGGTTGTGTCCAGATTCCTGACTTGCAGAAACAATTATGACATAATTAATGAACACTGTTTTAATTAGTGAACATTTTGGAATAATTTTTATGTTATAATAGATAACTAAGACAAATCCTTTACCCCGCTGGGTACAAGGCCCTATCCCTGATCTAATCTACATTTCACGGTCTTCTAATGAATACAAGATGACAAGCAAAATAATACTACTACTAATAACGGGGAAGCAGCACAGCATATCAAAGCTACTCTGAGATCTGCAGTCCTCCTGAGTAAGGGGAGGGCTGTGGTTAGGCTCGGAGCCCCGACCTGCATTCATGGGGTTGGACTAATGGGACTGGAGCCTTAATTCCATGTCCAAGTAGTTTTCCAGCTACTCACCTGCAACTACGTGGCAAAGTCATCACAATGAAGCTCCGGCACCCCAGAGCTTAAGAAAATATCATAACTATTAGAATGCATAGAAATCCAGATATGAGCAAGTCGGTTCCAGGACACATCCGTAGAACAATCTCAGACGTGAAAACTTTTCCATGGAAAAGTGCTCGGCACCTCAGTGAATGAACACATTTTTCCTAGCACCATTCTGTTTTCCTCTCTGTGAAGCCTGAAAAGTTGTACATGTTTGTCTAGTGATTCTTTACAAATTATGACAGTCCTTTCCAACATACACACACACACGCACATGACATGCATATGCATATGCACACATTACTGACATTTTCAGTGTGGACAAATAACAATTAGAAACAAAGTGCAATTAGCCAAATCGGCATTGCTTTTGACTGAAGCCAGATATGAACTGCACCGAGTCTGAGAGTCTCAGGCCCTTCCCCTTTCCAAAGGTAGCATAACCCTGCATGCCATCCTGACCTCCAAGCTGGGTCCAGGCAAGCACATTCCTGGGCTCTGACACAGCTACGCTTTGGTGGGAAGTCAGGCAAGTCAGGTTACATCACATCTGGCAAATTAGATGGTGAGATGATCAGTACAATGTGAGTTGAAGCAGGTTCAGTGTCCAGCAACCTAACCCACAAATGAGATGCAAAGCCGGGAAGATGCCATCCATGCCTGGACCAGGAGCATCCTGAAGAAAGCAATCTACTGTCCTTGATGAAGGCTAGAATTCCAGAGGCTGATTTCCATTCTCCAGTTCAGCAGCTGGTCTCCTTAGAGAAAGTTTGTATTCCCCTCAAATGGGCATGAATTTTATTCTTCATTAAAGCTACAGCAATGATAAGGCCAAATGTATGTCTTAGTTGGTTTTCTCGTTGCTGAGACAAAATACCCAACACCCACCAGTTAAAGGAGGAAAGGTTTATTTCAGCTCACAATTTCTAGAGGTTTCAGGCTGTAGTTGGCTGGCTCCAAGGCAAGGTAGCATAGCAGAAGGGCATTTCAGAGGAGAAACAGCTCATGGCATGGCAGGCAGAAAGCAACAAGGTAGAAGTAGCAAGCAGCAAGTGGCAAACAGCAAGCCTACCATCTTTCTGTCCCTTTATGTTATACCCAGGCTGCAAGCCTATTGCTTGGTGTCACCCATATCCGGGGAGGATCTTCTATTATCCACACTCTCAATCTCAGTATCACACCCTTAATCTACATTCACATAATCTAATCCAGCAACTTTAGAAACTCCCCACCTATGACCACATGAGGCTTTGGGGGAGACATCTAGATACAAGCCATAGCATTATAATTAACAAAGTAAACAATTTTTTTCAATTAACAATATATTATAAAACATTTCCACCTGCCATTTAAATATGCAAAACATTTTTGTCACATGGAACTATATCACAAATTTATGCTTGATATATACTTTTGATTTAAGAGTAACAGGTATGTATCCTCCAAAACACTGGGATATCATTAAATCACATCATATCCCTTCCAAGTTTAGCCTAGTGCCTAGCACACAGTAGATGCCTCAGTAGAATTCCTTATATTGAAGGCAGATGACCTTTATAACGACTTAATCAAATTTTGTTTCATAAAGAGCTATATGAATACATCTAGAGAAAATTTTGATTTATTTGGCAGAAGAAGTGAGTTGATAATCATCTAAAATAGGTTAATGTGCTAGTTAACTCTTAATTGTCAACATGACTCAATTAAGAGAGTC
>PVJO010025670.1:0-22363 GCA_004026905.1 Hystrix cristata
AGCGTGCTGCGGAGCTTCCGCGTCGCCAAGGTGTTCCGCGAGAACTCGGACAAGATTAACTGCTTTGACTTCAGCCCCAACGGCGAGACGGTCATCTCGAGCAGCGACGACGACTCCATCGTGCTCTATGACTGCCAGGAGGGCAAGTGAGTGCGGCGGTGCTCTCCTCCCTCTCCCGCCGTGGCCCGCCCGCCCGCCGCCCCGACTCCGGTCCCAGCCCTGTTTTGGCGCTCGCTCCTGACAGGGCCGCCTCCACCCCGCAGCCCTCCAGACTTTTTTGTTTTCTTTTGAAAGGATGGTAGCCGTATGATGATCGCATGATTGTTTCGTGCGTCTTCGGCCTCCTCCCAGCGCTTCTGTGCCGCTCGCCAAAACCCACCTTGACCTTGACCTTAAACGCCCAGACTGTTAGAGTCGGCGGTCGGCGGGGCTGGACGCCGCGCTGCAGGCCCGCACTCCGGCCCGCTCGCCGGCGCCAGGTCCCTGCCCTCTTCGCGGTGACCTCGATTCTGACCTGGCGCGCCGCCCGTGCTCTCTCCCCGGCTTCCCGCGGCCTTTCTGCTTCCAGCCCCGTGGGTTGCCCTTCTTAGTGGTCAGGATTTACCTGTTGTGCCGCTCTGAGCCCCCTGGCCTTATCTTCCTGTTCCAATTCATTCTTACTCTCCTTAGACCCGATGCCCACGTTTATAGTGAACTTTTAAACTACATCCTGAAACTTTTCCTTTTTGCCAGACACAAGCAAACTTGGCCTCCCATCCTAACCTCAGTGTGGGCTCCTGTTAAAACAAAGAAAGCGTCCTAGAACAATTTCGTGTTTCCTCCCGCACTTTTTTTTAAAACAGTTTATGGTTTACCTGGAATTACCAGAATTCTTTATCTAGTCATGAAAGTTTTATGTCTGTGCCAGATCATTTGGCGAACCACCACACCTGCATCTTTCTGCAATGCCTTATAAGCAAAGCACTGCTATTTTCAGACCCTGGGGTCCTTGTATTGAGCTTAGACCTGTAGACTTGTCCCAAGTGCTTGCTACATGGTGACCTCTTTTGGAGCAGTAACTGGTTTAAGTTAAATTTGATTTTTTTCCTCAACAGCCTTTCCCAGGCAGGCCTGGCGAATGCTTGGATTTGTTAGACTTCATTTTGTTACCTAGTTCTATCTTATTTTCTGAATCCTTGGATTTTTTCCCTACTCTCTCCAGCTGTTCCACTTGCCTGTGTTTGGTTTGGTTTGGTTTTGTGACAGGGTCTCCCTTAGTAGTTCAGGGTGACCTTGAACTCGCTGCAATCCTCCTGCCTCAGCCTCCCAAGTGCTGGGATTACAGGCTTGAGCTACCAGTGAATCTGTTTTTTAAACAACTGGTATTTTTCTTTTGGAACTTGTCTCTGAATCTGTGAATTTGATTATCCTAAGTAATGCTGTTCGGACTGAGCTATAATCTCCCCTATTTTTTCTCCACTGGGGCTATGGGAAAGTATTATGTAACTGGCTCTGGATCTGTGTGTAGTGTGTGGAAGTGTCCTGCTGTGGTGCTCCTGGGAGAGGGAATTGTTAGCTGGACACATACTTAATGTTATTCATTCAGTGGATAGATTTCTGTCCAGGTCTGGCCACTTGAATTGATTAGGAAGGGGGAGTAACATTTAAAGCTGGAGTAGGGGGTCATAATTGTGGGCTCCTGGAGCTGGAAGTAAATTGAAGTTGATTCACTTGATTAATGATTGTGCACAGATTGAAACTGTGTGCCGCAACCCGAGGTTGCAAATACATATTCTAGTTCAAAGGAAATAAAAGTTATGATAGTGTTTGTCACAATTTATCCCCAAATGTGGCATAATTTCTACCTGTTGGGAAAGATGTCAGCGACATAAAGTCCTGTTTTGTAAAAGTAAAATGCCAATTCTATGAAGTGATGCAGTTATTCAGTCCTGTAGCATTTCTACATTATTACAGATTTAAGGAAAGTTACAAGAATGTTTCAAAGCACTCCCTTGAGGAAAAAAAAAACACAATTGAAAGAAACATGGAAGAGTGATCCAACGGTGGTTAAATTTTGCCCTGGCTGCTTTATCAGTCTGTAGGTAAATATGTGTATGTATGCATTTTTTTCCTGAGCGATCAGAGACTTATGTTGGTGGTATCAAGCCCCCATATCTCTTAATTTTTTTTTTAAAGACACGGTCTCACTATGTAGTCTAGGCTGGCTTTGGATTTGCAGTGATCTTCCTGTCTCAGCCTCCTGAATGCTAGGGTTACAGATGTGTGCCACACACCTGGTTCCCTAAACATTTCAACATAGATTTCATAAGTACAAAGACCTTCTCCTACATAGCTAGAGCATAATTACCCAAATTAGGAAATGTAATATTGCTATAATACTGTAGGGTACGCTCTTTTGAATTTTCTCCAGTTGGTCATGACCTTGTTTCTTTGTGGTCTGTGGCATGGCAAGAGAATGGCCTGGTGGTTACGAGACCTGAGTTCTGGTTTGGTATTGTGACCAGGTTTATGGCATTGGTCAAAATCACTTCTCTTTAGTCTTGTGATTTTAACCGGTATTGTTAAGAAATACTTTGTAGGGCTAATCCACATCCGAAGAAAAGTAGTTTCCTTGGAAGGCCTAGTATCTTTTATTAGATGTTGCTGTTAGAATTTGGAATCTTGATAGTGGCTAAAACAGGATTTTCTGTGCATAGTGTTTACAGTTTAGTGTCAACTTCACAATGGAGTTCTTCCATTGAATGATGCTTCAACTCAAAGAATATAAAGGATATTGATTGTGGTAGGTAGTGCAGATTACTTCAAAGAGAAGGCTTTAATATTATTTTCTTTGTTCATACCTGGTCACCAGAACTAGTTTGAAGGATGATGCTGACTAAAATATTTGAGAAAATACTGTGCGTGGACTTGGTAAAAAGACACTTGAAATGGATGAGACATTAAGACCTTGCTTTGAAACTAGGAAATGAAATGATATTGTAAGTTTCTTTTATTAAAAACAAATCTCAGCTTAGCAGTTTAATAAATTTGAAGCATATAGGCCATACCTAAGCGGAACTCACATTTTTTTTTTCCACCACATTTTCATTTTTGTTTTGTTTTAGACAGGGTCTTTCTATCTAGACTAGCCTCAAACTTACAGGGATCCTCCTGCTTTAGTCTTCTCCAGTACTAGGATTATACACCTCACTCTTTGAAATTGGCTTTCAAGGGTCAAATGTAGGGCCTCATGCATCCCGGGCAAGCCCTCTACCACTGAGCCACGTCCCCAGTCCACTAGGATTAACTTCTACCACAGGTAGATGTAAAGTTGACTGATGTCTCAGGTTCATTAGCATTGCAGTAACTGTATAGCAGAAAACTGTAAAGTAGGCTGGACCAGGTAGTCTTTGTTGATGTTTTTAGGAGTTGAAGTGTCACTAAGGGTAAGCATGTGGAAAATCCAGCTCCAAAGTAGTGAGAACTCTTGTCTGGAAACAGAATTTATACAGGGAAGCCCTCAGCGTCACTGACATTAACAAAAATTGAAAATGCAAGTGATTGACATCTTAATGCTACCCAAGTCATTTGATTGTTTAGCATCTAGGTTCCAAGAGGATTTTACACTGAGAGGGTGAACTTTCTTTATCATAAATTAAAACTCTTGGTAAACATTGGAGCAGGAATTTGCGGGGGAGGGAGGTACTGGGTATGAAACGCGGGGCCTTGCACTAGCTAGGCAAGCACTCTACCACTGAGCTAAATCCCCAACCCAGCTCGGTCTTTAGGGTTCTGAAGGAAGATGTTTAAGGAGCTTCAACAAATGAATTGGTAACCTATAGCTTGAAAACAAGTGATTTTTACCTTAAAGCAAAAAGAAAAGAACCACTGAGTAGTTTTGCCAAGGAGAGTCACATGTGCCTTCTAAAAGACTTGGCAAGTGTTTTGGCTCTGTAGATAGGGAGACTAGATGTCTTCTGCAAGAGCAGGTTATATTAGGAAGACAAGTAGTTTTGCATCTGGTTTCAGTTTTGATAAATCATTGCCTTTTTTAAAACAGAGCTTTCTAAGTGAATGATTTAAGAAAAGTTCTTGGTTTTAAGTATGCTCATACCCTGCTTTGTTGTAATTTATGACTTGTGTTTCATGTGCCTTTCTCCCCAAATAGATACAATACACTTTTCTTTTTCTCAAAGTTTTGAACGTTGTGGTAAAGCCTGAGTCAAACTTCAGCATTTACTTCTACTTCCTGGCTTTGTCTTAGGTATTCAGGGGGGCTCTCTGTCTCTGTCTCTCTGTCTGTCTCTGTCTCTGTCTCTCTCTCTCTCTCTCTCTCTCTCTCTCTCTCTTATTTTTTTGGGGAGTTTTTTTGTTTGTTTGTTTTTTTCGGCAGGGTCTCATTATGTAGTTCAGGCTGCTCTTGAACGCACTACTATGGAACCCAGGCTGGCCTTGAACTTGCATCAGTCCTTGTGCCCCAGCCTTCCAGGTGCTGGGATTACAGGCATGTACCACCACGCCTGGCTCCTTCTTTATTTTTTAAACAGTATTGTGTTTGATTATATTTTGGTGTGTGTGTGTTTTGTTTGCTGGCTGGCAATACTAGAGATACTGGAGATGGTCAGGGCCTTCACACTGACCTGCAACCCAGCAGTTTTGTTATTTTTTTTAATCTGGAAACAGGATCTCACTAAGTTGCCCAGGCTGGGCTCAAACTTGTGATCCTTCTGCCTCAGCCTTCCAAAGTGGTAGGATTATAGGTCTGCTTCTCCACCCCTAGGGGTGTTGTTTTGTTTTGTTTTTAAGAGACCAGACCTTGCTGTTTTGCTGGGCTCAAGCCATCCCTCCTTCCTCAGTCCCCCAAATAACTGGGACTCTAGAGGGGAAGGTGTGCTGGGGATCAGACTCAGGGCCTTGTGCTTGCTAGGCAAGCGCTCTACCACTTGAGCTAAATCCCAACCCTAGCACCTCTTAGTAGATTGTCATTTACTCCTTTTGGCTTTTTGTAGCAGGGTGGTATTTGTTTTTGGCTTTTGTTTTGTTTTGTTAGACAGGGTCTAACTGTGTAGTTCAGGCTGACCTTGAACTCACTGTGTAGCCCAGGCTGGCCTCAAAATCACAGCAATCCTCCTGCCTCAGCCTTCCCAAGTGCTAGGATTGCAGGTGTGCATCACCACATCCATTTGATTCCTCCTTTTGGAAGAAACTGTTTCCTTCCAGCATTAGAATTTACCAAGAAATCTTACCCTTGCCACATCATTCATATGTCACTCTTTATGTGTAGAGATCTCAGATTTTGGTGATGGAGGATTTTGATGGTATTTTCTCTATTTGCTCATCAGACCAAAGAGAACCCTGTACAGTAAGAAATACGGTGTGGATCTCATCAGATACACTCATGCAGCAAACACAGTTGTTTACAGCTCTAACAAAATAGATGGTGAGTAAGCCTTCTTTTGAGGAAGGTCACAGTTTCCTTTGTTAAATAGTTTGTGGAATCTTTGTGACTACTTATGCTTTGGTTATAGTTACTTGAAATATTTTCCTATGATGTTAGCAATGCTGATTACATTGTTATGACTGAAGGAATGCTGGAAGCAAGCCAGTTGCACTTTTGAAGAACTTAGAATTCAGTAGGAAGAACCTCTAGTTCACAGGGGGACTGGAAAAGGAAGCAGCTAATTATATTTGTGATTTGTACTACTTGAAACTTGAAAAAATACTTCTAGAGCCAATAAAATACTATGCAGAGCAAGTGGTAAACTGCTGGACCTTCCCATTTAAAGTATGTGGATTTGAGAAACTTTGAACTGAGATGGTTTAAGGGAAGTTAGAAAGTTTTGTCCAGATGTTTCTAGTCTGTGTCATAAAAAGACAGCACATTGACCTTAACTCATCTTTGATTCCAAGGATACTTTGGGTTTTTTTGGTACTCAGGATTGAACCCAGGTCTCACATTGAGCTACATCCCCATACCTTTTTTTGTTTTTGTTTTTTTGTGTTTTGGGGGTGTTTTTTGTTTATTTTGAGATAGTAGTCCTTAGAAGGGCTTTTGCCAGTGGAAATGCAGATAAAAATAGGATAGTAGTTCAGGCTCCCCTTGAACTCACTGTGTAACCCAGACTGCCTCAAACTCACTACCGAACTCACGGCGATATTCCTGCCCCAACCTCTCGAGTGCTGGGATCATATGCATGGACCACCACGCCTGGCTCCTTTTTATTTTTTAAGACAGGATCTCTGTCAGTTGCCTGTGCAGAACGTGCAGTGTTCCTGCCTGAGCCTCCTGAGTAGCTTAGTATTACAGGTGTGTGCTACCACACCCCGCCCAGGTATACTTTTTTTATCTGAATTTTACTTCTTTTTACTCTTTACTCCCCCCCCCCCCAGTGCTGGAGCCTTGAGAATGCTAGGCAGGTGCTCTACCACTCAACTAATCCCCAGTCCTTTTCTTTTTACTTTGGGGGTGGGGGCAGAATGCTGGGGATCGAACTCAGGGCCTTGTGCTTACTAGGCAATTACTCTGGCACTAAGCTAAATCACCAACCCCTCCTGTTTGTTTGTTTAAACAGTCTTACTATGTACTTCAGACTGGCCATGAACTCACTATTGGCCTAGGCTGGTCTTGAACTCAGCAGTGATCCTCCTGCCTCAGCCTCCACAGTGCTGCGATTACAAGTGTGCACCACCACACCCAGCTCCTTTTTATTTATTTATTTATTTTTTGGTGCCGGAAATCAAACTCAGGGTCTCGTGCTTGCAAGGCAAGCACTCTAACCACTGAGCTAAATCCCCGGCCTGTCCCATTTTTATTTAATGAGACTTTTCTATCTAAACTTATACCTGTACTTGATTTTTAGTAAGTATATAATTTCAACTTTTCATATCTATTTCAGAAGTAGTCTTCTGTGTAAACAATGAAGTTGATGTTTTTGGACAAGGATGTAAAACGTTAGGATCCTGAGGAAACATGTATGTGTGATCATCTAAATGACTGGTATATTTTTTCTGTTGGGTTGCTTTTCTGAGTGATTAATGAGGATCCGCCAAATATGGTGCAAGATAAGGCAAATGTGTGGCACTTGCAGCTTTGCTGCCAGGCCTCTGCTGTGGGGATGTTGCCTTTCCTGTCTCAAGTGCATCCTGAAGAGTTTCTCCAGCGCTGCATTTCCCTTTGCCTGATTCCAGGCTGAGGTAGTAGTTTGTACAGTTTGAGGGTCTATGATACCACCCGGTACAGGAGATAACTGTACAGGCCACTGCCTTGCCAGGAACAGCGCGCCAGCCACCAAGTGGGGCAGAGAGGATGGTGAAGCCCTGCTCATCTCTGAGAATCCAGGTAATGGGAGGGAGATTTTTCTTCTTAGGGCAGGTGAGTACTTCTAGCACTAGAACAAGTAGGAATGCTTTATCATTGTCATTTGAGAAATTTGAAGACATTTTCAAGGAGATGATGTAGATTCGGGTATGAAACAAAAAGGGTCCCTTTTCTCCCCCCTGGGTTAAATTAAATGCACACTTATTAGAAAACATCCTTGTGAACCACTTGATACTTTGAACTTGTTTATTCCTATTTTCTGTTTGTCTTTACAGTGTTCTTTCTATGCTTTTTTTTTTCTTCCACATTTTAATACTATTTCCTCTTTCCTTTTTTTCCAACAACAGCTTTTTCTTTTTTTTCATCTGTTTAGCATAGTACTTTCTAATTTCTTTCTTTCTTTCTTCCTTTTTTTTGTGTTTTTTGGCTTTTGGCAGCACTGGGGATTGAACCCAGCATCTTCATACTGAGCTACATCCTCAGCCTTTTTTATTTTTTAAGACAGAGCCTCTCAAACCTCAGCCTCTCAGAATGCTTAGATTGCAAGGTGTACACCTTACTCCCAGGCTTTTCATTCTTTCTTCTTTTTGTGGTGCTGGAGATCGAATCCAGGACCTTGCACTGCTAGCTGAGCATTCAACCACTGAGCTACATCCCCAGACCTTTTTTTAGATTTTGAGACAGCCTCACTAAGGTGCCCAAATGGGGCTTGAATGTGGAATCTTCCTGTCTTAACCTCCTGGAGTGCTGGAATTACAGACATGTACCACCACACCTGGCTTGGTTGTATTTTTTGATTAGTACATGCTTGAGATATATTAGTTCTATTCTTTATGGCACTTCGTTCCCCTATACTACCACTATCTTGTTTCTTTTTCAGATATAATCATTTAGTTTTTAAGAGTGTGCATCTTATTTTTCCCAAGCACAGATCTTTATGATTATTCCTTTCTTTCTCATCATCAAAGTCTCATTGGTATGTCTTGGTATATTTCATGCATTTGATTTCAAAATGTCTTGAGGGGTTGCTTCTCTTTCTGTTTTGTTTAGTTTCAATGTAAATTTTGTCTCCAGTTGAACTTCAGAAAGTATCAATACTGTTGGAGAACCCCAAACAAAAATTTACTGCCAAGGTCCAGCCTGATCTTGAGCTTAGTGTAGCTGTTCACTTCTTTGAGCCTAGTTCCTCAGCAGCTAAATGTTTTTTTTGATTTGCCATTCTGTGGGTACTGAGACCAATGTCTAATTTTTTTTCCCTTCTTGGCTGGGCTATATTTGCAGCGCAAGTTGCATTAATATGAAGAAGCCAAAGATTGGGACTAAAACAGTGATTTTTTTTTTTTTTTTTTTAATGCATGGTACTGGGGATTGGACCCAGGCCCTCACGTGTGGTAAGCAAGCACTGCATCACTGAGTTATACCTTTACACCCAGAACATGGATTTTAAACTTTGCTCTATATGATATCAACTTAGAACTCTGCTTTTGAGTTATGTGAAATCTATGTTCTTACTCTTAAGCCACTAAGAGGAATTATTCTCCACTATAAACTTATACTTTACTCAAGTGATGGAATACAGTGGGTTTTGTTTTTTTGTTTTTGGTTTATTTTTGTTTTGTTTTGTTTGGTGCTGGGGATCAAACTCGGGGCCTTGCACTTGCAAGGCAAACACTCTAACCACTAAGCTAAATCCCCAGCCCGTATAGTGGGTTCTTTAACCTTGTCTTCTCAAGATGAAAATGCAAAGTAAATCCATTTTTTAAGTAGTATGATATCATCATACCTTATTTATCTTCCCACAGATACTATTCGCTACCTGTCCTTGCATGACAACAAATATATCAGATACTTTCCTGGACATAGCAAAAGGTAAGAACCAAGTATTACAGAATTATTTTGTCCCTGAGGTAACAAAGAATATGTGAGTGAAAGATTTTATTAGTGAACTGAACTTGTCTCAAAAAAAAAAAGTCAACTCTTGATTTAGTGAGGTTTTGGAAAGGAGGAGTAGGGCTTTAGAGATAAATGAAATTTCATTTTAAATATGAATAAGGGGCTGGAGATGTATGCTTCACATGCAAGTGGCCCAAGATTCCATTTCTAGAATGAAAACATACATTTGGCATTTAGGAATGTCAAATCTTAGATGTTTCTCTTTATTTTGAGACAGGATATCACTGTGTAGTTCAAGCTGGTCTTGAACTCACTGTGTAACACAGGCTGGCCTCGAACTCACAGTGACCCTCCTGCTTCAGCCTCTTGAGTGCTGGGACTACAGGCATGTGCCACTGTACTGTGCCCAGTTTTAGGTATCTCTTAATACTAAGAATCATTTATGTATTTGAAGCCATCCAGAATAGATGGCCTGCCTTCAGCGGGGACTTTACATAAAAATGTTCTATTTGAAGATCTTTTGTGTGTGTGTGTGTGTGTGTGTGTGTGTGTGTGTGTGTGTGTGTGTGTTGCTAAGGATCTAATCTAGGCCTCACTTATGCTAGGCATGAGCTATACAAACAAGCTGCACCCTCAGCCCTCCATTTGAAGACGTTAATGAAGATGTGAAAGGAAAAAATTATCTTTTGTTACTTTTAAAATCAAGATGTTGATCTCCTTATTCCATATTATAATACAGGTTGCTTCTCTCTGTCCTTCTCCCACTTCCCTCAGTATTTTTTCTACTATATTTCAAGTTTCGGTTGAATGTTAAACACATTTTTCTTGTATAGTATTTTAGTCACTTGGGGTATTTCCTCCTGCTTTCTTTTACAAATGTAGAGCTATCTAGGGCTATTAGAGTGTAGGATGGAGCCCTGACAAAAGATGCACTGAGAACTGCCTGTTAAAATGGTACTTCTGAGTTAGTGACTGTGCAGTACCAGGCAGAATGACTCAGGACAAATAGATGGTTTGCTTATTGTGTTCAAACTAACGTTCACAAGTACACTGCTTATAACTAAGAGCTGATATATTTAAAATTCTTCCCAGTCATTCTTAGTACTCGACTTCTTAATCTGATTGTTAGATTACTTTGTCTCTCAACAAAATCAGTGCCATCCAGAGTGAGTTCTTTTGACCTTCTCTTCTACCTAAATTCCTTTCTTTTTGAAGCCCTTTTCTTGAAAAAGACGTAGCCTTTCTTCCTTTATAAAACTAACTTCCTTTCTACTTGCGTCTATCTTCATAATTTACCTTTACCTTTCTGTCCATAAATTTACTCAGAATTCCTTAAGTTTACTTATCACCCTTATCACCCACTTCTTTTCACTATCAAATTTAGAAGAAGAATCTACACACTCCCATCTCCAACACTTCATACTTGTTTAGTCTGTAAATCACCTCTGCACATTGAAAGTGCCCCCCATGTGAAACTAATAGAGGGGAGGGCAGGGCAAAGGAGATGATGAAGAGGAGGTAAAAATGATCAAAGTGTGTTATGTGCCTGTATAAATCTGCCAAAATGAAACCCATTAATCAGTATAACATAAAAAAAAAATCACTTTTGCTATAGTCTCTTAGAGTTGTGTTACTTAGACACAAGCTTCCTTAGTGTCAGATTCTTGGTTTTCCTTATAGTCCCTGTACTTCCCAGCATAGAGCGTTTGGCATCAAGGTAGACCTTCTCGGGCTGGGGATTTAGCTCAGTGGTTAGAGTGCTTGCCTAGGAAGCACAAGGCCCTGAGTTCTCCCCAGCACCAAAAAAAAAGGTAGACTTTCTCTGAACACTTGAGCTGAATGGTGTGGCATAATATTACCTGTCCGTATGCATTCTGTTCACTGTTTTATTAGTACATCAACTTTCTCAGAAGATTTTAACTTTTAACAGTATCTTTTAAGTTGAGGAGCTAGTGAAAATGTTAGTTGATTTATATTGGCTAAAGAAATATTTTACTGGGAGTGGCAGCACACACCTGTAATCTCAACAGAGTTCGAGGCCAGCCTGGAGTACATAGTGACTTTAAGGTCAGCCTGAACTACATAGCAGACCACCCCACGCCCCCAAAAGAACAAAAGAAGTATTTTTAGTGATTGACTCTTGATGATACAGGTTGAGTATCTCTTGTCTGAAATGCTTGGGACCAGAAGTCTTTTGGATTTTGGAATACTTGCATATACATAATGGAATATCTTGGGGATGGGATTCCAGTCTAAACATGAAACTTGTTTATGTTTCATATATACCTTTATAGGCTGAAGTTAATTTTATACACTATTCTTGATGCACCTGCATTGTGACTGTGACCCCTCACAAGAGGTCAGGTCTGCTTCTAGTGTCATGTTGGTAAAGTACTTTAAAAGTTTACGATTTTGGAGGGTTTTGTTGTGGTGGTCGCCGGCAGGGGGTGGTGGGTGGGTGGGTGGTTGGTTGGTTGGTTGGTTTTTTTGAGACAGGGTCTCACTGTGTAATTCAGGCTGGCCTTGAACTCACTATGTAGCCCAGGCTGGCCTCAAACTCACAGCAATCCTCCTGGCTCAGCGTCCCAAGTGCTGGGATTACAGGTGTGCACTACCATGCCCAGCAGATTTTGTAGTTATTTTATGTTTGGGATTTTCATATTAGGAGGCCTATATCGGGGATATAATTGCTGTTAGCACAGGCCCGTGGTTCTCTTAAGTGCGGTTCCCAGATCAGCAGTTTCACCTTCACCTGGAAGCTTGTGAGACACTCAGAGTATCAGACCCTGCCCAGCCATGCTGGATTGGAAGCTTTGGGAGTAGATTCTAACAACCTCAATTTGTAATGCCAGTGGCACTCTAGTGGGAAACATTAATGTAGTCCAATTACCATTCTGTTAAGGAATCATTGGTTGGGTTGGGATTGGTTTAGTTTGGTTTTATTTGAAACAAGGTCTCCCTTTGTAGCCCAGGCTGGCCACAACTTGTGGCAATCCTGCCTCAGCCTTTGGAGGGCTGAGTTTACAGGCGTGTGCCACCATAACTAGCTTGTTTGTTTATGGAGATATCGTTCACATACCATAAAGTATCCCTTTTAAAATGTACAAATCAGTGATCTTTCTTCGTATATTCAGAGTTGGGCAAAAATTATCACTAATCTACTTGTCTCTGTAGATTTACCTACTCTATAAATGAAATCAGAATCAGATAGCGTGTGCCCTTTTGTGTCTGGCTTCTTTCATTTAGTATGATGTTTCCCAGGTTTATCTATATTGTCACATGATTCAGTTCTTCATTTCTTTTTACTGTCAAATAATTTTCCATTGCATTATATGTGTATACCACCTATTGTTTCTACTTACTAGATAATAGACATTTGGGTTGTTTCCATTCTTTGGCTATTATGAATAATGATAATAATGATGCTGTGATACAGGTGTGCATTTTTGTGTGGACATATATTATCTGTTCTAGGGTTGAAATTTCTGGGTCATCTTTAATACTCTCTTCGAAAAACTTGTTTCCAGAGTATTTGTACCACTTTACATTTCCATCAGTGATTCTCATTTCTCCACCATCCTCATGTTTATCAACATTTGTTGTAACTCTTAAGTAGACTGTGCTAATGAATGTGAAATAGTATTTCACTGTGCATTACATTTGCATTAGAATCATACATTTTTCTACTGGCACTTTCTAAGTTTTTTTTGTTGTACTAGTTGTCTTAGATTATGCCAGATATGTTTGTGTGTGTTTTCTTGAATGACAGTTTTGGGAGAACAGCTACATGTAGGTAGCCAGAATGGCTTACAGCCATGTCCAGTTTTTGCTCATATTTTGCTTCAGCTATTTATCTTGATGCATTGCAGGGTGGTGGCCTTGTCCATGTCACCTGTGGATGACACTTTCATTTCTGGGTCTCTTGATAAGACCATTCGACTTTGGGATCTCCGGTCTCCTAACTGCCAGGTAATGGTACCTCACAGTTAAACTTTTTGAGCATTTTTCGTGAAAGGCAGTATTATCAACTCTCCTTTTCAAGGAAGAGAAAAAGCAGTGGTTCCATTCTGGAATCCCAGAATCTTAAACATCAGAGAAAATCTTTTCCTGGTAGGTTGCTGCTTGGTAAGTAAATACCTCAGTCAAGTACAGATTGCTTTAGACTCTGTGGCTTAGTGTTAAAAACAAAACAGAGTTCCTAGAGCCGTAGATGTGTATCTTTTAGCCTCAGGAGATATGTTTCTATTTGAACTCTGTGCATTTAGGGTTGATCAGAAATCTGTTACACAATGGCCTGTTTTTTATGGTTTGGTTTTGTTTTTTTGGTGCTGGGGATCGAACCCAGTGACTTCCTCTTGCAAGGCAAGTACTCTAACCACTGAGCTAAATACCCACCACAATGATCTCTTTTATATTTTATTTTATTTTTTTTTTGATGACCTCTTTTTAAAAAGCTTCCTTCTGGTTAGATTCTTATTTGTTCTGTAGGTAGGCTAGGTATCTGTTCATATTGGTTTCTTAGTTTTCATTGGGAAAAGCAAATTATACAGCGGTAGATCTTGCATCCATTAACTTTTTATCTTATTCCTTTTTTCTTAGGGTCTTATGCATCTACAGGGCAAGCCAGTTTGTTCTTTTGATCCAGAAGGGTTAATTTTTGCTGCTGGTGTCAACTCTGAAATGGTCAAGCTTTATGACCTTCGTTCTTTTGACAAGGTAAATCTTTTGAGTCTTTGAGGTGGATTTTTTTGTATTTTGTTTGAGACAGGGCCTCACTACATGGTGTAGGCTGGCATTGAATTTAAACCCAGTTTGGTCTCAAACTCTTGATCCCCCTGTTTTAGTCTCCCAATTAATGGGATTATAGGCATGTGCCACCACACTCAGATGAGGTGGACATTAAGAGCCTTTTCTGTGGTAGAGGAAGATTTAGTAGATATTACATGGCAGCAGCATCCTCTGCTTTCCCAGTAAAAAAGTAATGTAAAGGGATAGAATGGAAGTTGGCTCTGACAGAGGAATTATTTATGTGCCTTGGGCCCGGTGGGCTGACTGCTATTTTTATCTTTTGCAGGGGCCATTTGCAACTTTTAAGATGCAGTATGATCGGACTTGTGAATGGACAGGACTTAAATTCAGCAATGATGGCAAGCTCATACTCATCTCCACCAATGGCAGCTTCATCCGTCTCATTGACGCATTCAAGGGAGTGGTGATGCACACATTTGGGGTGAGCTGACAGCCTTTGAGTGTGGCTGTTTCCATCTTTATACCTCCTGGAGTGAGAACTGTGTTAGCTGGTTAGTGGAGACCAGCAGTTATCCTTGACTCACTCATCAAACTATGGCTTGCATTTTCTTCCTGCTTGTGAATTTACTTCTTTTGAATTGAGACATTGACTTCTTGCAAAGTGACCTAAGTTTGGTATTTAGTATAAATTAGTTCCTAACAATAAACAGTTGTTTGTTTGTTTGTTTTGCTCCCTCCAAATACGGAGTTGGGGTTGGGAGGTGGGTTGTGCAGGTTGGCAGCCACATTTGGAACCTTGGTTGCATTGTAGATCGAGTTTCAGGGAAAGGAATGAGATATGTGTACTAGTTTGATGTTTCTAGGCAATTGTTTTTATTGGTCGCCCTGTAATAAGAGAACTACTTTGTTCTGTTTCAGGGTTATGCCAACAGCAAAGCTGTCACACTAGAGGCTTCATTTACTCCAGACTCTCAGTTTATTATGATTGGTGAGCTTCCCTCATTTCCCTTGGGGTTATTTCTTTGGTAATATGCATATATTTGTCTAAACAAACTAAGATATTATTTGTTTAATAGGTTTGGGGGGAGCATTGGTTTTATTTGTTGTTGTTCTTAGTACTGGGAATCAAACCCAGCACCTTTGTTACCATGCGGCACATCCAGCAAAGCACACACTCAGTGGTAAAAAACAAAAGCAGTTATATATATTGAACATCAAGAACAGAGAAGTGGAAAAAAAAAAAAAGAATAGAAATGGTGCTGGAATGATAGAAGGAACACTGCATGTCACACAGACAAATCAGGCTTTTGGGCTCAGGAGTGAGAAAAGAAAGAAGGGGGAGTATGGGCTTTGGTCTGGGGTTATATAGAATGCTCCCAAGGTGCTGCCCATGCTCAAGTGTGTAGAGGGGAGTGATTAAGGTGGGATGGCCCTGGGGTACCCGTGAAGCTGAAGTGGATGGAGGGGAGTGGTTCCTCAGCTCCCATTATTCTACCTCTACTGTTCCACCCTGAGAGACCTGGTCCCCAGAAATCATTTTGAGGTGTTGAGGGAAGAAGGGCTACTTCCTGCTGAGTAGGGATGCTAGCCCTACCTATGCAGGGACCACAGCAACTCTTGCCTTGTCTGATCTAAGAGTTCAAAGGGACTTGAGTTCTTTCTATGAGGGTTTCTTGATGAGTCATGAACATGAAAGCAGGCTTCCTTCTTGGGCTTGGGCCATCAATCACCTGTAGTTTAATAGCTATCAAACGCAGAAAGACAAATTTGAACAAGAGATTGAGTTTGTAAGATCTAAATAATAAAATTATGAGAAACATTAATAAAGGCTATGTCCAGGATAGCAAGCAAGTTCCCCAGTTCCAGATACTTGGCCAGGACATCATGAGTCAGATAGTTCCTTGCAGATCTTAGAAGCACAGCCAGCCAGCTTCTTATTTTATTTTTACTATTTTAGACTGATTAACATAAAAACCATGTCTTCTTTCAGAGACAAACATAACTAACCCCTCCGTTTTGGCACTTGGGAGATATAGTCCCCTATGATGTCATATGGCCACCACTGCTAGCGAATCTATTTGATCTTGAACAATGGCAGTACTGTGGATAAGTTCGCCTAGTCCTCAGTGATGGTGAACCTTTTACAGTTCTCAGAGAGAACAGCCCACTGTAGAACATGTGCTATAGGTCTGCCACCATTGACCTAGTCTATCTATCTGGTTTTTAGGTAGCTGGTGTTGATGTGAAAAGATGTGATTAGTTTTAAGGTTTCATATAAGAAATCACTGTTCATTATCTCTGTTAGAGGCAGTCTTTGAATCATCCAGCAGGATATCAGAAGAAACGGAAAAAAAACAAAAAAGGTCATGTTACAACTTGGGGGAAGGATCGCAAGTACACCAAACAAGAGAGTAGTAATAGATTTACTTAACTGGTTCAGTAGTTTGGTTGGTGTTTTCTTTTCTGAAAAGAAACTTGAGCCTAAAATGCCTTTACTCAGGAGGCTGAGGCAGGAGAATCACTGCCAGTTCGAGGCCAGGCTGAACTACATAGTGAATTCAAGATGAGTTCATAGTGAGTTCACCCCGAATTACATAGCAAGACCCAGTCTCAGCACGCCCCCCCCCCCGCCCCCACACACACACGGAAGAAACTTGAGTTTACGCAATGGTTCATGGGGGTTCAAAATTTGTGGTCCCACTTCTTCATTTTTTTTGTGTCTCAGACAGCTTGGGTTTTACTCTAGAAAGATGAATCCAGCTCTCTAATTCTTGTACTTTAATAGCAGGTTTGAAGGCAAACACGTATTAGGAGTTACGACCCACAGGGATAGAAGAAGGCATCTTTGAGATCAAGGGCAGAGAACCATTTAGTGTCTCCTGGAATCTGTGCTAAAAGGGTATATGGGTCTGCCACTAATGGGTGAGTAGGTATCACTGCCACATTGATGGCTCTGAGATCTCTTATTAGGCAATACTCTCCTGATGGTTTGACTGCCAGTAAAAGGAGTGTATTACATGGGGACTGGCATGGCTCCAGTAACCTTGTAGCCAAAAACTTACCAATAATGGGCTTTACCCAACACCTAATTTTTTCTTAAGGTAACACAGTTTTCTGTGAGGATGTAAGTTAGGGTCCTTTAGCCCTCCCTGTTTGGGGATCACCTCCAAGCAGAGACATTGGCCCCCACAGTCAGGCTGACTGGGTCCCTAGCAACTAGGACCCAGGTTACCAATGATTTGAATCTTAGAGTGGCTCTGTGTAGAGAGAGTATATCTCTTCCAATTACTGGGATGGGGCACTTTGGTGTTACCATAAAGGCACCTTGGAAATGGAAGTCTTATGTAAACAACAATTCAGAGTGGGGGTAAAGGAAGCTGTCCAGTTAACTCCCTGAAGGCCCACAACAACTTTAGAATGGGATGAAAGCTCACCCTGATAAGAAACTAGAATTGAATAAGGTACCCCAGTATCAGAGAAATAGAACTTGCTCTCCTGATACTTCTAGAATCACCTAAGGCTCTTTTAAGGGGACGGGAATACGTTTATGTGGGAGCCGTGTAGGCAGCCTCAGACCCCATTATTCACTGTCACTGTCCTGCCTACCATGGTGATGAATAACCTCATTCCTCACTGGAAATGGGAGAAGCCTCTCTTCCAGTGCCAAAGGTCTTCTCCCATTCTCTGACAGACCTGGCAAGGGTTTGGAAGCTTTAGAAAGCATTCCTTTGCTCACTGGCCCAGTCGCTTGTACTTGAAGCATGCTGACTTCCTTTCATCACCCTTTGGATTACCTTGGTTTCCCCTAGTGTTGTAGGCTTGAGCCTTAACCATTAGGGCAAGCATGGTTTTAGCCTGCCTCTTTTCCTTATTCAAATCTCATTTGTCTTCTACTTCATCATAGTTATTAAAGACCGAACAAGCCACACTGATTAATTGACATCCCTGCTTGTGGACCTATTAGAGTTTCTGGAACTTTTTTCTAATATTTAGAACTCACTGACCATTAAAATAGTGTCCAAGGGTAATCTGACCATCTCTAGGCTCCAAGTCTAAATTAATGTATTTACGTAATGCTTCAAGCCAGATCTGAAAAGCAGCTGGGTTTTCATCAGAGCTTCAACTGATGAAACTGAGCTTATTGTAATTCACAGGTTTGGGCATCCCTTGTCACATACCCACTAAAATATCCTTGGTATATAATTTAAATTTTTCTCCACACCCTATGTTATAATGCCACTCAGGCCCCTCTTGGGGTCCAAATAACACAGCGGTTGACCGATTATCAGATGCAAAGCTATGAAAACTTCAGTCATTAGCTTGCTTAGCAGCTTTTACAGTCCTTTTCCTTTCTGCTGCTATGCAGCAAGGAACCAGGATGAACTGCACATCTTGCCCAGTCAGATCAAAGACCATTGTTATGGTATGGAAACCATCAGTAAATCTTTCCAGGGTCCTCAGAGAATCTACCTTGTTTTTCCTTGCATTGCTGCATATCTGCAACTGAAAAAGGGACTTGCACCTGAAAGGGACCATTGGCACCTGCCACTCTTCCAAAGGGTAGAGCAGTATCTGCCTTACAGGTTGAGGGCCCTGCATCTGGGGCCCTGTGGTGGGCAAACCCAGACTAGGACTGGGCTTTATCTCCTGAGGGTACTGACTGAGCAGGCTGGTGAGGAGGTAGAATGAGGGAAGGAGAGCTGACGAGAGGGAGTCCTCAGCAGCATCAGTTCCTGGGGGAGGATTCGTTCTAGGGCAGAGATCAGGCCTCTGGTAGAGGGCCATGAAAGCTTGAACATAAGGCACCTCTGCCCATTTTTCGTGTTTCTTAAACAATTGAAATACGGCATTATATTTTAGGCTGCCAAGGCATGACCACATCTCATTTTCCCCAAGTGGATACGTAGGCCACTTTTTATTATGCAAGAATATAAGATGATCTTTCTGGAGGACCTTAGGTACCAGTGGGTGAGGAAGCATCTAAGCAAGACATCAAAAGAAATAGATGAGCCATTTCCCATGATGGGTGTATAGATAGGAGGAGTAGAAATCAGGTTGTGGGCTCCTCACAGGCCTGCCCCTGGGTTAATCCCTGACCCATTAGTGGGGATATTACAGGGCCTCCCCGCTGGAATCCTGAGCCGTTAGATCATAGAAATCTTAAAGAACCTTTCCCTTGGGTCAGTTCCCACATGGGAACCTTGCAGGCCTTCCTAGGTCAGTTTCAGACCACTGTGGGAAACCTGACAGGCCTATCCCTGGGTTAATCCCTGACCCATTAGTGGGGATATTACAGGGCATCTCCTGGTGGTTCTCGAGCCAGTCAGCCCCAGAACATGACCTAATAGGGCTGAAGCTGCCAGATCCTTGCAGGCCTGTCCCTGGGTTAATCTCCAGCCCATTAGTGGGGGTACTACATGGCTGCTCCTGTTGATCCTAAGCCTTTCAACCCCAGGGCATGCCCTGGTAGGGCTGAAGTTGTGAGATCCTCACAGGCTTGTCCTTGGATTAATTCCCAGCCCATTAATGGGGGTATTACAGGGCTGCCCCTGTGGAATCCCACACATTTAGATCATAGAAACCTTACAGGTGGGAGTTGGGAATTTAGCTGAGTGGTTAGAGTTCTTGCCTAGCAAGCATAAGGCCCTGAGTTCAATCCCCAGAACCAAAAAAAAAACAAAAAACCAAAAACCTTACAGAGCCTTTCCTTGAGTCAGTTCACAGAGAGAGCATCTTCTAGTTCTATGATCTTGTCCACCTCTCACATTTGGATGTTCCGTAGTAGAGCTGAACACCTTGGCGGTTCAATATCCCCAGCCTTAAGTGAGCACAAGTACCATTTCCTGCGAACCTGTCGGATATCCCTCTATAAACACAACTCATTTTCTGGTCAAAAAACCCAGAACTGGGGTCCCTTCAATAAGGAATACCTCTTTGCCAGTTAATATCCTGTCTAGGGAGGAATAGCAGACACTTTACTCAGTAGAATCGCAAAACCCCAACAGTTTTCTTTAGCTAGGGCTCTCAGCCTTTGGATGAGAAATGAGCACTTCCACAGATGATATCCCACTGTCTTGCAGTCTAAGAACAGAGAATAAAACATCTCTCCAAAAAAACTCATTTCACTAGATCAAGCCACAAACCATACATGTCTTGTGACAAAACCTCAAAAGTCAAGCATGGTGAAAATTCAGTCAGAAAACATAAGTTACACATCTCTTTACCTAAGGACATAAATGTGAGGCTACAGTTCTGACAAAAGCAAAACTGAGTAGAATGGGGAGAAAGACTAGCATTAGAAAAGTAACTCCAGAGTGTGAAAATTTAGAACATAGAAATTTCTTTTTCCTACGTGAGGAAGCACTGTACTTTCCAACTCTGTTTCCTTGCATTAACAAAAAGCCAAATAATTTGAATAATCCTAATTTAAAAAGACTGGTGGCAGGGGGGTGGGATGAGAAGGGAACCAGAATTTCCTCAAGGGGGAGGTAATGCATAAGTAATTCACCATGAGCCTATGACTCATGGGGTCCCACAAATGTTACCAAAGCTATCTCAGTAGCCACCTAAATCTACATGGCCAAGGGCCCGCTGCCAGCTGTACTACCCCAAAGAAAACAACATTAGGTGGACTAGGCCTGTGCTTCCCAGTGCCAGGTGAAAGAAGTGGCCTGGAAAACTCTGTCCAGGCCAGAGCATCTAAATCCCAGCTCCCTCCCTGGCCAGCTCTGGGGACCCAGGGTATGTGTCAGCCAGCCACCTTGCTTCTACTTGCCTCAGCTACATTTCTGAAGGGGCATGAGAAACCACAGCTACTTAAAGGGGACCCCCATGCTGCAAGGACCAACACCAAAGGGGAGGCTTAGACAAGCACAGACCCACCCAATGTGTGGGAGCTCTCCTGGTTCCTGCAAAGGCCAAAGCCTTTCCTGCTCCACTGCCTGGTCATCTCCATACAGCAATCAAATCAACCGTTCATTTCAGGAATCTGTCGCATATACCCAACAAGCACCCTTAGTTGCTTGTAAAAACAAAGAGAGAAAGTCTCCCCAGGAGAAGAGTTACCTTCCTTTTTGGCTGGGTTTCTTGGTTGCCGGTGTCTGGTGAGGCCTGCTGATGTTTTTGATGTCTCCTGGCTGCTTGCCAAATGTTACCATGTGATGAATCTGACAGATCCAGGCTCTTGTGTACAGCAAGCAAAAGAATTGAAAAGTGTACACCCGATGGTGAAAGAAAAGAAAGAAAAGGAGCTACATTTATTGAAGGTCACAAACAACTAATTGGTGCCAGGACAACAAAAAAAGAACACTGCATGAGATGTTGACAAAGGAGGTTATCAGGCTCAGGAGCAAGAGAAGAAAAAAGGGTAGCATGTACTTTGGTCTAGGATTATATATAATGCCCCTAGGGTGCCACTTGTGTTCAAGTGGGTAAGGAGCAGAGTGATCTCCTCACCTCCCATTGTTCTGCCTGTACTACCTTTGTACTGAGAGTTAAAACCCCAGCCTTTTTTGAGACAGTCTTGCTGAATTGCCCAGGGCTGGGCCTAAATTTGTATCTTCCTGCCTTTAACCTCCCTAGTGCTGGGATTACAGGTGTGTGCCATCATGCCCAGCTAGGCATAGTTTTGTTTTATTTGGTGTTGTAGTATTGGGATTAAACCCTGGGCCTTCACACAGAGCTGCATCTCCAATCTTTCCTTCCTTTCTTGCTTGCTTGCTTGCTTGCTTGCTTACTTTCTTTCTTTCTTTCTTTTTTATTTATATTTTTGGTGCTGAGGATCAAACTCAGGGCCTTGTGCTTGCAAGGCAAGCACTCTAACCACTGAGCTAAATCCCCAGCCCCTGTGTCATACCCTTTATAGGCACAGGTTTGCCCTGAGCACAGCTTCCCTTGATCTTCAATAAATATAGCTGTTTGCCACTTACTACCAGGTGTACACTTGGCAATTCATTGCAGATCAGACACAAAAGCCTGGACTATATCTGCCTATTCCACAGTAATAGGCAGGGTTTCCAACACTCTAGAACTTGGTAACACACACACAGGATTACCTCTGTTCATGTCCACAATAGAACATTTATTGTCTTTTAGTGGTGAGTGAAATGAAACATCCCTTTAGCAAATCAAGCAGTTTTGTAGGTATTAAGTAAGGTATTAAGTAGTTTTTTTTTTAATTTTTAGTTGTCTATTAGTAAATATTTGTAGTACATAAGGATCATATGCTCCATGGGGAGTTTGTACATGTAAGTAACACCGTAATTCTTTTTTATCCCCATCCCTTCCCTTCCTCCTGAAATGGTTATATGAACTATATGTGACAACTGAAGTATGCCTTAAAAATTACCACAAGTTGCAACTGTGTTCCAAGATTCTGCTTTTCCTATTCCCTCTTTGACAATTTCTTTTTCTCTCTTTTAACCA
>PVJO010025671.1:0-22354 GCA_004026905.1 Hystrix cristata
CTTTACCTGTACATAGCAGCCTCCTTTGTTTCTTCTGATCAGTTTTGGCTTGAAGTTTACGGTGTCTGAAAATAAGACAGCTGCTTGTTTTCAAGCTCTAGTTGAGTGGAGTGTTGGTTTCCATCCTTTCACTTTCAATCTGTGTACTTCTGTTTAGACGAGGGGTGTCTCCTGTAGGCAATACTGTATACGATTGCATTTTGTTGTTTGGTCCAGTTTGTCAGTGTGTGTCCTTTGATTGGGCTTTGAGATCATTGGCATTGAGAGTTATTACTGTAAGGTGTTTATTGAGTTCTATCATTGCACTATTTTTCCAATGCTAATCCCTTTACTTTTTTCCCCTTTTCCTTACTCTCCCAGTTAGATATATACTTTCCTTGAACCTCTTTGGTGCTGGTGGCCTCCCTGCCTCTGGCACGGTGTGCCTTAAGTATTTTCTGCAATGCTGGTTGAATGGTCAGCAATTCCTTTGTCCTGGAAAGTCTTCAGTTTTGAGGGCTAACTTTGCAAGATACAGAAGCCTGAGTTGATAATTGTTTTCTTTTAGGGGTTGAACTTCTCAGCTCTACACTCTCCTGGCCTTTAAAGTTTGTACCAAGAAATACACTGTAATTCTGATATGCTTGCCTTTATGAGTAACTTGCTGTTTTTCTCTAACAGCTTCTTTGTATTTTCTCGTTTCACTGGATTTCTGGAATTTTGACTGTGATGTGTTGTGGAGAGATTCTTTTCTGGTCATGGTTATTTGGGGTTCAATATGCTTCTTGTACTTAAATATGGAATACTCTAGATTTGGAAACTTTTCTGCTATAATTTCAGTGAATACATTTCATCTTTTTAGTTGTCTTCTAATTTTTCTTTTATTCCTATAATCCTGAGACTGGTTTTTTTGAGTCGTCTAGCAGCTGTTGGGGTTGAGCTTGAATAGTGTCTCATAGTTTTTGAGGTCTCGTTGAGTCTATGAGTTCACCCTGTCTTCTATTTCTAACATTGTCCTTATGGGTCAAATCTTCTAGCTGTGCTTTCCACTGAATTTTTAATATCTTGTGTTTCTGCTTGCTTTCTGCTCATACTTCCTAATTTTTTACCAGTGGTCATGCACATCTGGTATTGTCTTGTTTAATTCAATTAATTTATTGTTTTTTCTTTAAGCTGATTAAGCATTTTATTGGAAAATTCCTTTGCATATTAAATCCTCTTTAAGTTTATTAAACATCATATGCATTTGTTTGTTTGTTTCTTCTTTTATCTCTTGAAATATTTTGACCCATTGCTTGTTGAGTTCTTTGCCTGTAACTTCCTATACTTCAGTGTCTGTGAGATCAGCTTTCGGGGACTTAAAGGTTTTGTAGTCATCTTGTTGCTTTGCTTTCTCATGTTGCTATTGTTTTTGTACTGTGGGTTCAAGATCAGCACAGGTAGAGAAGCTCTGTCACTGCTGCGGAGAACTCTTTAGTTAGACTCTGTCTCTCTCTCTGTGATGTGTCCTTGGGTTTGGTTATGTCTTGGTATTTATACCCTTCTTTGACCTGTCAGCATAACATTTGAGGACCTTCTTAGTATACAGCCATCTTCTGTGCCTTATCTGCAGGATCATTGAGAGAGGAGAAGATGAATCGCAGTACTGTTGATAACACGAAGACAAAAATGGATATTGGCACACAGTAAAAACCAATTAAAAGCAACCACTATGCCACCATTAACAATGGAAAAGGAATCAGCAGCCAAAGACAAATTGGATATTCACATAGTATAAGAACCAAAAAAGAAAAAAAAAAGAACCAATAAACCTATACCACCTTTAACAATAGAAAAAAGTTCTGGAATAATAATGTGGGCACAAAAAGTCAAACCAAATATTGACATACAGTGAATATCTACTACAAGCAAGTATACCACCATTAACCATAGAAAACAATTCAACAATAACAGCATAGTGTCATGTAACTCGCTAAAAATTAATTCAGCTTAATACTAATAATCAAAATGAAGGGGTGGGGAAAGGGAAAAATGAAAGTAGTAAAATTTGAAAAAGAAACAGAAGGTAAGGAGAAGATAGTATATGTGGTGCCAAAGCGAGCACAGGAGGAGAGAAATAGTGAAGAAAAAATCAAATTAAAGAATAAAATAAAGTTAATAGAATTGGGTTAAAGTAACAGCAAAAACCAGTAAGAGAAAGATGAGAGTAAAACAAAGAGCAAAAGATAGGGAAAAAAAGAAAAAAGAAACAAGAACTGCAAAATTCCCACAACACAAACAGAAAAAAGAGAAATGACTCCTACAAATTCTTCCATGTGATTGGGTGAGTGATTTTTTTTTTCTTTTTTTTTTTTGAGATAGGGTTTCACTATGTAGTGCAGGCTGGCCTTGAACTCTGTAGTCCAGGCTGGCCTCAAACTCATTGTGCTCCTCCTGCCTCAGCCCGGCAGGGGCGAGTGATATCTTTCCAGGATCTGGGGTATTGGAATCCACACAGTGAATCACAGCTGGAACCATTTTGTTTCCACTCTACCTGTTTGCAGTGTGAATGCTGAGTCCTTCCCCGCTTTTCCCGCTGGGCATGGTCAGTCAGTGGTAGCGTGACTGCCTCAGGGCCGTACTCACTCCAGGGGATCTTAGTGTTTGTGCCCTTTCTTCCCCCAAGTCCCTGTAATCGCTAAGAAGCTTTACGGCCTGTGAGCTCATGCAGCGGCTCCCTTGTTCCCGAGGCCGCTCTGTCTGCAAGTCCCCGGATGTGGCGACCGTCTGAGCCAAGGCGCATCCCGGAGCAGCACGGCAGACGGAGAAAGCAAACAGACCGCTGAACTGTGTGCTGGAAGTAGGCAGCAAGGGGGGCCGAGCAGTCCGCTGGATTTAATTTCAGCAGGCTTGGACCCCGGCCCTTCAGAAAACCACATGTAGCCGACCTGGTTTTCCACCGCAGGGTGGGGCCTCTGCACCCTTCACAGTTTCGGCTCATCACTGCTTGACTTCTCAGGTGTGTGACTAGCCTGCGCACTTCCCGCTACTGTCTCTGTGGCCGTGCACCACCACGCGTCTCTGCAGGAGAGTGACCCCAGACACCCTGAAGGGCAGTAGTTCTGTGACTTCTGTTTCCCAGGGGCTAGGGATTTAGCTGAAGTGGTAGAGTGCTGAGTGCTTGCCTAGTAAGTGCAAGGCCCTGAGTTCCATCCCCAGCACCTAAAAAACCAAAACAAAACAAAAAACGAAACTTCTGTTTCCCGGAGTAGCTCAGTCTTAAACAATTAGCCCCTTCCCAAAACGGATCCCTGGTTATATCTCTCCCAAATACGGTGGGTGCTGCAATGAATTTCTTCTCCAGCTCTCCGGTGCCATGTGGGAGAAGCCATCTTCAGAGGAAAATCCCACGTTGTATTTGCAGTTTGCAGTGCCGGTGGGCTTTTCTTCTGGCTGTCGGCTGGTGGGGCGCACTGTTTCTCCCGGTCGCCGCAGGGCCGTCTCCGGGTTACCTTCCCGCGGGCTTCCGGGAGGCAGGACCTCCTCCCTGGGCGCCGGGCGCAGTGTTCTGGACTGTGTTTTCTTCTCTCTGAGTAGTCTTTAGCTTCTCGCATTTCCCTGTGATTTGTAGTTTTCCTGTTAGCTCTTTCTTGGTTCTGAGATACATATTTCTTTTCGTCTTTGCTAAGCTGTTCTTTTCTGGGTGTCTCAAGTCCAGTCCCCAGAAAGGCTCGATTTTGCTGCTAGCCTTTACTCCATCACGTTGAACCCCACAGAGGAGTATTATCAACAGCCCTTTTTTTTTTGAGGGGGTGCCAGGGATTGAACTCAGGGCCTTGTGCTTGCTAGGCAAGTACTCTAACCACTGAGCTAAATCCCCAGCCTAAAATAATTTTTAAAATTTAAAGACAAGATCTTGCTAAGGCACAAAGTTGCCCAGGCTGGGCTTGAGCTTGCAGTCCTCCTGCCTCAGCCTCCCAGACTGCTGAGATTACAGTTGTGTGCCACCATGCCCAGTTAAAAAAACTATTCTTTACTCATAGAATTATCTTGTTGCTGTTGCTGAAAACCAGTTAACTGCTAGGTTTGATGTTGTAGACCATGTAATCCCAGATACTTAGCAGGCTGAGGCAGGAGGGTGACAATTTTAAACCGAGCCTGGGCAATTTAGCGAGATTCTGTCTCGAAACAAACTTTTTTTAAAAGGAGGTGAGGGGCTGGGGATATAACTCTTTGGTAGAGCATTTGCCTAGCATGCCAAGGTCCTAGGTTCCATCCCCAGCACACAAAGGTAAAAAAAGAAAGAGAAAAGGGAAAGAAAATCAGCTGGCAAATATAAGGACTTACATCTTTGGTCTCCGTTCTGTTGTCTAGCTTTCCTATATGTCCACTGGATTGTCTGTCTAGTCCGTATGTCTATCTTTATGCCAGTACCGTATAGTCCTGATTGTTGGAGCTTTGTAGTAGGTCTTAAGCTTAAGTGTGAGCTTCCAACTTTGTTTTCTTTTTCAAGATTGTTTAGGCTGGGTTTGGGGGTTTAACTCAGTGGTAGAGCGCTTGCCTAGTAAGCACAAGACCCTGAGTTTGCTCTCCAGCACCAAAAAAAAAAAAAAAAAAAAAGAAGAAGAAGAATTATTTAGGCTATTTTGGGTTTCTGTTTTTCCATATGAACTTTAAAATAAGCTTGCTAATTTCTCAAAAATACCCAGCTAATATTCTTTTCTCTCTTTTTTTGTGCGGGGGAGGGGTGGTATTGGGAATTAAATCTAGGGCCTCACACATGCTAGGCAAATGCTGTACCATATCAAGCACTTTGTATTTTCAGAAAGCTCTTGCTGAGTTACCCAGGATGGGCTGAAACTTACAATCCTCCTGCCTCAGCCTCCCAAGTAGCTGGGATTACAGGCATGGGCCACTGTGCCTGGCTCAGTTTATTATCTTAAGTTTAAGTCTTCCAATTAAATAGGTGTTTTTATGTTTGTCCAGGTTTTCTTTACTTCCTTTCGTAATGTTTCGTAGTTTTCAGTGTATAAGTCTTTGCTATGTGGATCTTAACTGCTCCCTGCCAAGGCCCCTGTCCTGAAGGGTTGCACCCTGGAGTAGTGCTACTGGGAGGCTGCAGACCTCTAAGCATTGCCTAGTGGTCACTGGAAGTGTGGCCTCAAAATGAGCAGTGAGGTGTCGGCCATTTTCTCCTCTGTCCTTCACTTCCTGGAGGTAAGGTGAGAGGTTTTGCTCTGTTGTGCTCGCCACACAGAAGGACCAACCCAGGTTCAAAGCAACGGCACCAACTGTTTATGGACCAAAACCTCTAAAACTGTGAGTCAAAATAAACCTTTCCTCTTTGAAGTCCATTGTCCTGGGTATTTGTTATAATAACAGGAAGCTGACTAATACAGTCCTGCAGTTCTTTTTCCTTTCCTCTTATGTGTGTGTGTTTTGAACAGGGTCTCACTTTGTAATCCAGGCTGGGCTTGAACTGTCTCTGTAGCCCAGGCTGGTATCAGACTCTGGATCCTCTTCCAGCCTCTGGAGAGCTGGGCTTACAGGCCTGCACCACCATGCCCTTCTTAGTCTTGCATTTCTTTTATTAGAAAATTTTAAGCCTGTTATTCCCTAAGATGTGATTTTATTTATTTGCTTCATTATTTTGAGGTACCAGGGATCAAACCCAAGACTGGGTACATGTTAACAAGCATTTTACCACTGAACTACATGCACAACACTTTGATGCTATTTTACATGGAATTGCTCACTTTGGCAGCACATATATTTTACATGGAATTTCTTAATTTTATTTTTTTTGTTTACTGTAAGCATACAGAAATATAATTGATTTTTGTATATTGATCTTGGGCCCTGCAGCCTTGCTGATCTTGTTTACCAGGTCTAGTGCTTTCTTGTTTGTTTGTTTGGTGCTGGGGATCCAGCCCAGGGCCTTTCACTTGCTAGGCAAGTGCTCCACCGCTGAACTAAATCCTCAACCCCTGTGTTTTTTTAATGTGTGGATTTCTTTTGATTTTCTATATATAAAATGATGTCATTTGCAAATAGACAGTTTAACCTCCTCTTTTCTGAACTAGATGCCTTTCCTTTTTGTTTTCATTGTTGTTTATTATTACTGTTATTGTTGTTAATTTCTTGAAGTAAGGTCCACTATGCTGCCAAGGGTGGCTTCAAATTCCTGGGCTCAAGTAATTCTCTTGCCTTACCCTGCCGAGTAGCTGGAACTACAGGCACATGGCCACTGTGCCCAGCCTATTTTCTTTAAATTGTTTTATTTCTTTAGCTAGAAGTTTCAGTATCATGTTGGATGGCAGTGGTGAGAGCAGATGTCTGTGTCTTTTTCCTTATCATAGTGGGAAAACCATCCAGTTTTTCACTATTTAGTACAATGTTAGCTTTTGGCTTTTGTAGATGCGCCCTATCAGATTGAAGAAATTTCCTATTTCCGGTGGGGTGTGCATATGTGTAGGGTGACTGGGGCTTGAACCCAGGGTCTTGTGTGGTGAGCACTATACCGCTGAGTTACATCCTCAGGCATTTCTGGGTTTTTTTATTTTGAGATAGGGTCTTGTTAAGTTATCCAGGCTGACCTCAAATTTGTGATCCTCCTTTCTCAGCCTCCTGAGTACCTACACTCACAGGCATGAGCCACGGCATGCAGCTTCCAGCAAGTTTCTGTATTAAAATTTGGTATTGATATCAACTTTGCAGCTTTCCTTTATTTATTGTTTGCATAGTATAGGCTTTTCCATCATTTTGCTTTCCACTTATTTGTGTCTTTGAATTTACAGTAGTAGTCAGGGTAGAGTTGGATCTAGTTTGTATTAGTTTCTTGGGGTGGCTATTGTAAGTTTACCACAGATATGGTGGTTTATTTAATTAATTAATTAATTAATTTGATATGATGGTTTAAACAGCAGAAATTTGTTCTTTCACAGCTGAAGAAGTACACAATCAGTTGATGTGGTCTGAAATCAAGGTGTCTGCAGGACCATGTTCCCTCTAGCAAAACAAGAGGAGAATTTGCTTTACATCTTTTCTATCTTAGTTACTTTTCTTATTGCTGAGAAAATACCCAACGCCTAATGTTAATGGAAGAAAGGTTTATTTCACATTATTTGTAGAGGTTTTGATCTATAGCCGACTGGCTGCAAGGCAGGGTGGCAGGGCAGAGGGGCATTACAGAGGAGAAGCAGTTCAGGCAGGCAGCAAGCGGCAAGTGACGCTGCAGTCCTCTTTCTGTCCCTTACCTTCTATTTGGGCACAGCGTGGGCCTTCCCATCATCCACACCCAGAGCCATGCCAGATCAATCAGTAGACTAATTTAGTAATCATGCACCCTTAACCTCACCATCACAGATTTAATCCCACCATCACACATTCTAGATTCAGGGTCGGGGGATTTAGCCTAGTGGTTAGAGCACTTGCCTCACAAGCACAAGGCCCTGAGTTCGATCCCCAGCACCAAAAAAAAAAAACAAAACTACACAGTCTAGATCCAGCCACCTCTGAAAAGCCCCACCTACGTCTGCAGGAGGCTTTGGGGGTACATCTAGACATAAGACATAACATCTTCCAACTTCTGCTGACTGCCAGCATTCCTTGGTTTGTGGGTACATTATTCCATCTCTGCCTCCACAGTCATATTTCCTTTTCCTCTTGTCTACAGTAATAGCTCTGTCTTGTGATTGCACTTAAGACTTTCCCAGATAATCCAGTACAAGCATTTTAAGATCGTTAGCCAGATATTGTTGGTAGGATCATTAACCGGAAAGTGTTAGTCATGTAAAGTAATGTACACGTTCTCCAGGGATGAGGTCTCAACGTCTTTGGAGTTATTATTTAGCCTGCTACTATATGCTTTTTTTCTTTTTTTTTCCTACTCTCTCTCCCTTTTTTTTTTTTTTTTTTGGCGGTAGTGTTACTGGAGATTGAACCCGAAGAGTGCTGAGCTACATCCCTAGCCCTTTTTATTTATTTATTATTTTGAAACAGAGTCTCACTCAGTTGCCCAGTCTGGCCTTGAACTCACTATGTATCCCAGACTGGTCTTGAAATTGCAATCTTCCTGCCTCAGCCTTCCAAGTGCTGGAATTACAGGCATGTGCCACCATGCTCCATTATTTTGATTTGAATATTTAATCTATTTATAATTAATATAATTACTCATAGAGTAGAAATGATTCTTGTCATCTTGTTTTCTGTATGTCTTATTTTTTCTCTATTCTTACATTACTGTCCTCTTTTTTGTTAAGTATTTTCTTAGCATACCATTTTAACACAATTTAAAAAATTTTTATTTATTTATTTTTAATACCATTATTATTTTTTTATTTTTTTAATTTTAAACCAAGAACATGTATTGGTACATTCTTCATACAATGGTCTCATTCATCACAATTATTCTGTACCTATACATGATGCATCTTGGTTCTTCCCCCTCCCCCACCCCTTCCCTCTGCTCCCTCCCTCCCTATTTACAGCAGGTTCATTCATCATTTTCCATATTTTCCCATTCCCCTCTCTTTCCCCTGTCGCCTTTCTGCTTTTCCCCTTCTTTCCTTCTAGTACTCCTCTCCTCTGCACACCATCTTCCTTTGATATAATATCTATTACACCTCTTTGTCCTTATTTACAGTTATGGTTTCTCATATCAGAGAAACAATTCGATGTGTGCTCATGAGTGTCTGTTAATACCATTATTTTTACATTTTATTTTTAAAAATTTATTTTCCTAAGTAGTTGTCCTGGGAATTATATTTAACAATTTAAAACAATTTTCCTTTTTTATTTTTATTTTTATTTATTTTTCAACTTGCCTTTTTAATGTCAACTTTAACTCAATGGTATGTAACATCTTTGCTCTACCATATCTTTATTTTCTCTTCCCTTCTTTTGTGGTTTACTTTCATACAAAATACTTCTTTATAAATTACAAACCTGTAAAAAATTCTGAAATTCTTGTTATATGCAATCTTATTCTAAATCAGATACTTTTTTTTCAGTATTGAGGATTCAACCCAGAGCCTCACACAAGCACTCTAACCCTGAGTTGGGTCCTCATTTTAAATTTTTTTTTGAGACAGAATCATCAGTTACACAGGTGAGCCTCAAATTTGCAATCTGCCTGAGTAGCTCAGGTTACAAGCATGTGGCACTAAACTACTAATGCACTATGTGATCCTCCTGCCTCAACTTCCCACAGTGCTGGGGTTATAGGCGTGTACCATCATGCCCGGCTACTAAAATACATTTTTACTGTTTTATATTCACTTCTATAGTTGTTGTCTTCTTTGTGTAGAGTTATTATATAGTTTTTCATTTTAGCTTGAAAGATTTCCTTTAGTGTTTCTTGTTCGTGTCTGCTACTGATGAATTCTCAGTCTTTATCTGGAAGTGTCTTATTCAGCTTCTTCATTTTTAAAATAATTTTGCTGGATATAGTATTTTTGGTTGATGCTCTTTTTCTTTTGCACTTTGAATCTTTCCTCTTACTGTCTTCTGGCCGCCTTGGTTTCTGATAAGACATCAGTTGTCTGTTTTGTGGAGTCTCCCTTGGATGATAAATCTGTTTTCTCTTGCTTTCAAGATTGTATGTCTAAGCTGGGGATTTAGCTCCGTGGTTAGAGTGCTTGTCTAGCAAGCGTAAGGCTGTGCGTTCGATCCCTGGCACCAAAAAAAAAGATTGTATGTCTACAAGGGGCTGGGGATTTTATTCAGTAGTAGAGCACTTGCTTAGCAAGCACAAGGCCCTAACTTTCATTCTCAGCACCCCCCCCAAAAAAAAGAAGATTCTATGTGTACAAAATTTTTTTGATAATATTTTCGGAGGGGAGGTGCTGGGGATCAAACTGGGCCTTGTACTTGCTAGGGGAGTGCTCTATCACTGAGCTAAATCTTGAATCCTGACTCTCCAATTTTTGACGACTCAGCTGTTACATGGTTAGGCACATGCCTCTAAGTTTACCCTACTGGGAGTTTGCTGAGCTTCTGGGATGTGTAGGTGAATGTTTTTAATCAAATTGTGAACGTTATTGGCCATTATTCCTTCCAATCTTCTTTTTGTACCTTTCTTTTTCTTCTTGGTCTCCTATTGTGTGTTTGTGGTTACTCTTGGTGGTACCCTGCAGGCTTCTCAGCCCCTGCTCATTTCTTGTCATCTTTTTCTGTTCCTCAGACCGGGTAATCCAAATTGCTCTCTTTTCAAGTTTGCTGAGTCTTTTGCTAGTTCAGTTCTGCTCTTGACCTTTCTAGTGAATTTTTTGTTTATGTTATTATTGTGATTTTCAACTCCAGAATTTGTTTGGATCTTTGTTATAATTTCCTTCCTTCCTTTCTTCTTTCCTTCTTTTCCTCTTTGCAGGACTGGGGATTGAATCCCAAGTCTCATGCATACTAGGAAGTGCTCTGCCACAGAGTAAGCCCCCAGCCCCTCCGTCTATTTATTGAGACCCTTTATTTTTTAGCCGTATTATCCACTGGCTCTTTAAATATAACCTATAATAACCGATAAGAAATTTTAATAATTCTTAAATCCAATGCCTGGGCTTCCTCGGTTTCTTTTGTCATATTTTTTCCTTTGTATGGGGTATACTTTTACGTGTTCTAGTCTTGTAATTATTTTTTGTTGAAAGCGACATAGTAAGTATTATACTAGACAGCTCTCCCTTCCCAAAGTCTTGTGGCTGCTGTTTATTGACTTTACTGAACCAGTTCCGCAACAGCTATATCTGTCATGTGTAGCCACAAAGGCTGTGCATGGTACTGAGGTCAACTGATGATTGGGCAGAGATTTCCCTGCATGACTTGAATAGTATGTCTTCTGGTCCCCAGTGTGTATGTGTGTGTGTGTGTGTGTGTGTGTGTGTGTGTCTTCAAAGAAACGGCAAAAGTTTACCAGTTTATTTGGATGGAGCCTCTAGATTAGTTATAGCTGAGATGTCAGGTATGGTGCATACATACATGCTTTCGTTTTTGTTTTGGTGCTGGGGATCGAGCTCAGGGCCTTGTGCTTGCGAGGCAAGCACTCTAACCACTGAGCTAAATCCCCAGACAATATAGGAGTTTTATAAAAGATATCTGGATTCATTACTCCCAGGTTTTTCTTTTCTTTCTTTAGTAAGCTTCTTGTTAGGTCTAAATGCTTTCACTGCCTCCGGCAGCTGTGATTTTTAAAGAATTGCTGCTGTTTGTTTTTGATAAACACCTTAGGAACGGAGTTGTTTGCACAAAGTAAATGCTGACTCAGATCTTGTCAAAGAATGACAAGATCTTGGAACAGAGCTTTCTTTGGGGGGGCGGTGCTGGGGATGGAGCTCAGGGCCTCGCCCGTGCCAGGCAAGCGCTCTACAGCCGCGCTAAATCCCCAGCTGCCCGCAGTTCAGATCGTGATGGTTCTCTTGGCACTTTCTGGGAGGTGGTCGTAGGAGACTGCCAGACTGTTGGTTTTCACAGCTCCATCACGGTGATACTGCATGTTTTCAAAGCTACAGAAGAGGTGAGAAGTGGCTGGGAGTCTGGTCAAGCTAGAGTCCACAATCGTTACTGTTCTCATCTGGTTTTAGTTGTTTTTCTTAACAATGTTTCTCAGACTTTTGTGAGCCATTGGTTACCCTCTAGAGTTCTAAAGAAGTTGATTTTCATAGTCTTTGCCAGTGTTTTCTAATTTTTTGCCAAAACAATTTCCAGAGGTCCTTAGCCTGCTACTCTACTGTGTGCTAGAATGTATTTTTAAAAGTATCTGTGTGCTTCACCTCTCTTCCCAAATGCATTCCTGACTCCTCACACTCAAGTGTTGACCACTTTCTTTACCTTCACAGCAAGCCTGATAAACACTCCAAATACTTTGATTCCATCCAAAGCCTCCTAATTTGGATTCTTCTGGTGTGTATCTTAATTCACACACTTTACAACGTCCTCAGTGGTAAACTGTTTGCCTAGCATGTGCCAGGCTGTGAGTTCAACCTGATCCCCAGCACCACCAAAAAAACAAAACAAAACAAAAAAACAAAAAAAAAAAACTGTAGAAGACATTTTTATTGGTTTATACATTTTATCTATCTTTTTTCATGTATTTACTATTGTCCGTATCTGTCTTTCTTTCATCTGGAATATTTTCTCTTTTGCTTTAAATATATCCTTTCGAATTTCCCTTAGCCAGCTGGGCATGGTGGCATACACCTGTAATCCCAGCACTGGAGAGGCTGAGGCAGGAGGATTGCTGCGAGTTCGAGGCCAGCCTGGGCTTACACAGTGAGTTCAAGGACAGCCTGAACTACATAGCGAGACCCTGTCTTAAAAAAAAAAAAAAAAAAAAAAAAAAAAAATTTCCTTTGGCCAGGTCATTGGTGGCAGATTCAGACTCTGTGTGATACCATGTTTCTTTTCTTTTTTCCTCTCCTCTTCCCCTCTCCCATCTCTCTCTGTACTGGGGACTGAACCATCCAGGGGCTTTGCATTGAGCTACATCCCCAGACTTCCCCCATCGTCTCTCTTTTCTTCTTTCATTTCTTCCCTCCCTCCTTCCCTCTCTCTCTCTTTCTGTTTTGAGACTGCTCTCACAAAGTCACTAAATTGCCCAGACTGGGTTTGAGCTTGTGACCCTTCTGTCTCAGCTTCCCAAGTGCTGCGATTACAGCCATGTGCTATCACACCAAACCTGTTTGTCTTGGAAGATGTTTTTGTTGGGTGAAAATTCTGATTTGGCACTTTCCTCTCAGCACTTTTTTTTCCTCTCAGCATTTTTTAAAGATATCTTTCCCCATCTTCTGTTTTCCATGGTTATTGATGAAAAGCAGACCCCTTAAAGGTAGTCAGACTTTTTTCCTGTCTTCCTGCCTTTAATATATGTTTGTCTTTGATGTGGCATAATTTAACTACGATTACCCACAAGTAGATTTTTATTTATTTATTTTTGGTGCTAGGGATGGAACTCAGGGCCGTGTGCCTGTAAGACAAGCACCCTAACCGCTGAGCTAAATCCCCAACCCCCTACAAGTGGATTTTTAAAAATCCTATTTGGGATATTTTAGCTTCTTGACTTTATAAATGGCATCTGCCACTATCTTTCCAAACTTGCCTCTGTTACGTTCTTTTCATTTTAATGATCTAATTAAACTTATGTTAGACTTTCTTACTATATCATGAGTGTAATTTATCTATGTATATATTTATGTATGTGCTGGAGACCGAACCCAGGAACTAAGTGCAGCCCCAGCCCTTTTTTTCTTTTCCTGCCTTACTTTTTGTTTAATCTCATTTCTATTTTGTAAAAGACAAATCTGGGATATGGTAAGAAATTACTGATACTTTAAAAAAAAAATCTCGTGCTACAGTATGGAATAAGAATTTTTAAAACTTCCATGTTTATAGATGTTTATAAAATATGACTGAATTAGAAGACATGAAATAAGGCTGCTACCCATGAGTAAGGAATTTAGGCAGGGAAAGGCACAGCACGTCGTCACGAGAAATGACGACCAGAGTTGGCGGATCATGGACGGCCGAGGCTCTAGGTCTCACGGTGTATTCCCAGTTCTGGAGGGCCACTGGGCAGAGCCTTCTCTGTGATCCCACACTTGATTCAAACAACAGCAAGCAGGTGGAGAATTTTACTCTGTGTTCTCTAAAAGTTAAAAAGAAAGCACTCTTTTAATAAACCTGGTCTGTGAAGAGAGAAGGTGAAAAAGCTTAATAAGTTTAAAAAAACAAAAGTAAAAGAGTAACCCACTTGTCTGAATGAATTAGAATTTTTGCAGTTACAAAATTAAAGTTTCAGCTGGGCACTGTGGCACACGCTGTAATCCCAGCACTTGGGAGGCTGAAGCAGGAGGATCACTGTGAGTTTGAGGCCACCCTGGGCTACATAGTGAGCTGAAGGCCAGCTTGGACTACGTTAGCAAGACCCTGTCTCGAAAAACAAAACAAAAACAAAAACAAAAACAAAAACAAAACAGGCAAAGAGTATTTTTTTAAGGGAAAAAGAATTCCCCAATTTTATGGTGCTTAAATCCTTGAAAGTAGCACATGATACCACTGGTTATCTACAAAAGAAAAGTGAATATGAAGTTCTGACAACAGATAAGAGGTTTCTTGGGGTTGAGGATTTAGCCCCAGGGGTCAAGCGTGTGCCTAGCAAGCACAAGGCCCCGAGTTCAATCCCTAGCAACTCCCCCTCAAAAAGAGGTTTCTTAAAGAAATTAAAGTTTCAACAGCTGGAGTTATTTTTTTTTTTTTTACTGGGAAGTCTAAAACAGACCAGTGGAACTTCTTCTGGGTCAATTTCCCACTTCCAGGGTTCTTCCACAAATGTGTGTAAAGTCTCTACCCATTTCTGTCTGTCCAAATTTTGAATCTAATTGGTTTATTTGAAAGATGAAATCAGAGTAAACCACATAAATTTTAGCGTTGGTATGTATGCATTTAATTGTATGTACATAAATAAAATGGGTTTTCAGGATAAAATGTTATATCCACAGACAAAATTAAATTTAAAGCAACTGAGAGACAAAAGGAATTACGAATATTAAAATTAACATTTTAATAAATTGGCAGTGGTGAAACAGGCAGCTTCTCCTTCATGTCACATGACATACCTTCATTAAGGCATATTCTTTCCTATTGGCATGAGCAGCCCGATGAAGGAACAGAAGCCATGAGCGGTAAGGGAGGCGAAATGCAAGCCAGGAAGAAGGATCATCCAAACCGCCGATACAGGCAGCTCAAGCTTCCGAGTAGTAGTTTGGTTCCAGCAGCAGAGTTTAGAGGGCCTAGTGCACACAGACCTGTAAGGGGCTGATGAACTTCCGTGGCAATGAGGGGACAGAAGCTTCCGCAGATACAAGCGCAAAGTCCAAGTTAAGCCCCAAAGCACACCAACCTAGACTAACAAAAGCTAAAAGAACTGCCCTCGCCAAAGATAGGTCCAAAGTAGACCAATTCCACTATGGTGGCTTCCGGGATCAAATTTCTCCATGAAACTATTTAGTGTGAAACGCATGCATTTTGCAACATCATCAAATGACTGTCCTTTGTGGAGTACACCGGTGTGTATTTTGGGCATGGCGACACATCGTCTCCCCAGTCTTTCTGGGCCATTATGTCAGAAAAGTATATCATCTGCCTTATCAGTACTAAACTATTCCCAGATACTTTATTCACACGGATTTTCTTGAAGTGAACTTCAGTGTTAATAACAGAAGGCCAGGCCAAGGGAGGATGCCATGTAGATGGCAACTAGGAACGTTGTAGCTAATTGGTTATCTATTGTGGGGTTCAGACCGCTCACGCATCCTCTTTCTCCACCAGCTTGACCCCCTAGCCACGCCCCAGGCCATGGCACTCTACTGTCTGCATGTCTCTTCTCCCTTTTTTACTTTGGGTCAGGAACTCACTAAATTGCTGATGCTAGATTTGAATTCGTGATTCTCCTGCCTCAGCCTCCCGTGTAGCTGGGATTACAGGTATGCTCCACCACACCCAAGTGTTTTGGACAATTTCGTTGCATCTCTCCCGGTTCACTGTTCTTCATAAAGTCAAGCTTTCCATTTATCTAATGTTTTACTTGATCTTTTGTTTGCTGCACACAATTCTTAAATAACTTTTGGTAATTTTTATGGTTTCTTTTCCCCTTCCTCATCGTACATGGAGAGACAGTGTCCTGGCTATGCTGCCAAGACTGCTCACGAATGGCTCAAGTGAACCTCTCCTGTCTCGCCCTGGTGACTGGCTGTGTTTACAGCCAGGCCCTGTCGCTCCTGTTTTCATCTCTTGCTCTGTTTTTTGTAGTGCTGGGGATGGAACCCAGGGCCTCGCGCATGCCAGGGAAACGCTCCACTACCGAGCTACATCTCCAGATCTTTTCATTGCATTTTGACACAGGGGCTCACTAAGTTGTCCAAGCTGGCCTTGAACTTGCACTCTTCCTGCCTTGGCCTCCCCAGGAGCTGGGATTAACAGGTGTGTGCCCTTGTGCCAGGTGTGTGGGTATTTAAAAACACATTCAAGCATATATTTTATACATATATTACATACACATTTAATATTTTGTTCTGATAGTTCTATTATTCAGTATCTTTGTAGGTCTGTTTCTTTTATCTAATTTCTGCTAGTTTGTTCTGGTGTCTGATTTCACTCTGTCTATTCATTTTTCCAAAAACTAATTTTTATGGTCACAGGGCATACCTTGGTTTTTTTTTTTTTTTTTTTTTTTGGTGCTGGGGATTGAACTCAGGGCCTTGTGCTTACAAGGCAAGCACTCTAACCACTGAGCGAAATTCCTAGGGCATACATTGTATCACCTGAAATTTAAATGTATTGAGACTTAGTTTATGGCCCAGAATATAATCTGTCTTGCTCACATGTTCTGTGTCCACTTTGAAAGTAATCCACGTACTCTACTATTACTAGGTGGTGTTCTATAAATACCACCTGGGGCCAGGTACGGCGTCACATACCTGCAGTCCCAGCACTCGGGAGGCTGAGGAAGGAGAACCGCCGTGAGTTGGAGATCAGCCTGGCTACATAGTAAGTTCAAGTTCAGCCTGGACTGCATAGAGAGACCCTGCCCTCAAAAGACAAAACAAAACAAAGTGAAAAGAAGTTGTGAGAGCACCAACCTCATCAACGTGTTCGGCCACTGAGCTAGAATCCACTCGTGAGTAGACCTGGCGTGCGGCCTCCAGGCGGCAGCTGGTCCCGGCCCTTCCTCGGTGCGCTTCCCGGGTCTGCGTTCCAGCTGCCGTGAGTTGAGCAGCCTCCCTCTGCCAAGCCCTCTGCCTTGGAGCCCGCTGGCCAGGCTGAAACTTCCCTTTTAAACCGTGGGTGTCAGCTATTTGGACCCAAGTAACAGGAACTCTAATACAGCATACTCTGGAATCCAGCCATTATTATTGCTCTTAGGACTTAGGAATTTTCTACTTTCTTGCCAGCTCATTAATGTGTATGACATAACAGTTTATTACCCAGATATTTACTTGTTCTTAGAAGGATGGTTAATCTAAGACCCAGATCGTTTCATTAACTACTTTTAAATAGTTGAATGTTTTAATATATCCGCTATTGCAGCATCTTTGTCTAAATTGTATATTTATTTTTTTTTTGAGACAGGGTCTCACTGTGTAGTTCAGGCTGGCCTTGAATTCACTATACAGGTTGGCTTCACACTCATGGTAATCCTGCCTCAGCCTCCTGGGTGCTGGGATTACAGACATGTGCCACCATGCCCAGCTGTGTATATATTCTTAATAATTCCTTTTAGCAAGGCCCTACACACCACTTTTATTTCCTAGTGCTCTACTTTTCTGTTCATTAGCACACACTAGCTTGTGACCAGGTACAACTTTACCCGCTAGCTCTCAGGCCTCCTTTTACTTTCACTGAGTGACCGTTTTTGCTGTTGCAGACTGATCTTAAGGCCTTGTGCGTGTCCAGGCAAGTGCTGCACCACCGAGGACTGCCCAGCTCCCAGGTGACTCCCTGAGGCTTCACAAGCTGATAGTTAATCGTGTTTTTAATACATATGAAGCACATCGAGGCACTAAATAAGATCACATAACTATGGTAGTGAATGAGCCAGGACTTGTCCTTCTAACTTGAGGTCACACTTCAAAAGACAACCAGCTTTCTGCATTTTTTAGGGTGTCCTCATTCCTCTGTGGCCTTCTCTTTCTTCTTTCACTATCAATACTGTATTGATAGATCTCATTTAATTTTGATTTTACTGTGAAGATGATTGTTTCTGTACACATGAAAATTTCTGTTCATTCCTACTGTTTTCTCAGTTGCTTTCTAACTATTTCTAGCCCTTTTTTTCTTTTTTGGGGGGCTGGGGCTTTAGCTCAGTGGTGAGAGTGCTTGTCTCACAAGCACAAGGCCCTGAGTTTGATCCCCCATTCTTTTCTCTTAAAGCCCAGAATCTCCCTTTATGCAGGAGTGAAACCTGTTGTCCCTTCTCCACTCCTGCCTTCCCCCTTCCTTTCTTGGGCTTGAACCTAGCGCCTGGTGCATGCTAATGTGCTCTCAGCCCAGCCTAAAGGCCACTTTCCTAACAGGACTTTTTTACACCTTCCCTTTCCCCTTCCCGTGAGAGTAGTGCTGGGGTAGTAGTGACATACACAGAGACGTGGTTCTGAGAATACATCAACCGTATTTCGTGAACAGTCGAGACCGGTGGGATGTCCGGCTGCAGGAGCACCGCAGTGCTGGGTCTTCTCACCATCCCATGCAAGCTCGCTCCGCATCAGCAAGGCTCTCATGCTGGTCATGGCAGGAAGTGTCACAAAGCCACCCCGCCGAGCCCCGGTGAAGCTCTGCAGTCTCCCTCGTCCTTTTCAGCGGCTCATTTTCCTTTCCCCAGTAACTACTTCTCATTTCCCACGTTCCCACTATCTACACTTTTTTTTTTTTTAACTATACCTCTTAAGCCTTCTTCTCACGGTGTGTCTGAAATGAAGATTGATCACTGCCCGTTTCTTCTGAGCGGCCTCTCCACGCCTGCCTTCCCCTTCCTGGAATATGAAATAACTTTTCCTTTCCGTGCCGAGCATCGGACCCAGGGCCTTCCCACTGAGCTACATTCCCAGCTCTTATTTTCAGACAGGACCTTGCTAAGTCTACAAATTTCCCAGGCTGGGCTTGCATTTGTGATCCTCCTGCCTGAGTCTTCCCAGTACTGGGGTTACAGTTGTGTGCCACCATGCCCAACTAGTCCCCATCCAACTTTTCCCTCTTCCATTAGTACTCTTCCAGGTCCTGAATTTTACTCATCCTCTACTTCTACTTCATGGGCTATATACATTAGTTGAGAAGTACTAGTTACTTCTCCTTCACTGTTTTTTCCTTCAGGCACCCGGCACAAAGATAAAGGATGTGAACTATTTAGCATGGAATATTCTTTTTTTTTTAATTGGTGCTGGGGCCTTGCACTTGCTAGGCCAGTGCTCTACCACTGAGCTAAATCTCCAGCCCCAGTATCTCACTTTTTAATAGGTTGAATAAACTGTCAATTAAGTAACTTCCTTAAAGCTGAACAATAAGCCAATGGTAGATCTAGGACTGCAATCGGGATTTAATGGCCCTTCAGTTTTATTGTGCTGAACCCAAGGGATGCTCACAAGTAAAATTAGTCCAGATGGTGTTTCCTCTTCTCTAGCAAGGGCGGGGCTGGGGGGGGGATGGTGCATCCCGATGAATGGAGCAAGCTCCTAGCAGAGGTGGCTACAATCAAAACACTCACTTACCATCCTTTTAAATTTGTATTTCAGTTAAACTCTTTTCTTTTTGGATTTTTTGGTACAGGGTCTTGCTGTGCATATTTGAAGCTGGCCTTGAATTGACTACATAGCCCAGGCTGGCCTGTGATCCTCCTGCCTCAGCCTCCCGAGTGGCTGGTATTACAGGAGTGCATCACTATGCTGGGCCTATATGTTATTAAATTCTTTTGAAGTCACTGACTAGGAAACAATGCATTTTCTTTTTACTGATTAGGCTTTGGCTTGCCACATACAAACAAACATTTAGGAAGTCAATGGACTTTACTCTGAGCCAAATTATATCCAGTTTTGAAAGCTATGGTAGTGTTATTCCCACATACATACACAAAATACATTCTAATTAAAAAGAGGTGGCAAAAGTCATACTGGAAGCTGAGGCAGGAGGATCGAAAAGTTATGAGGGCAGCCCAGGCAAGTTAGCAAGCCCATGTCTCAAAATAGAAAACAATGGGCTGTGGATGCACCTCAGTCATACGCTAGCCCAGCTCATGCGAGGCTCAGGCGTTAATCCTCAGCATGTGTGTACATACACGCACCCCCCCCCCCACCGAACTCTGCGCCCTCCTAATGGAAGTTTAACCAGCCTGTCATGCTGAATGCCATTCCACCTCAACTAGCTGATAATTACCAATTAACAACTCGGCAAAAGAAAGAATTTCAATGATTTACCTTCTGCAGAATATCTATTACTATTAATCATTTAGTACCTGTATTTAAAAAATATTTTTTACATGGCCTGTTTAGCATTGAAACAGAGTAAAATTAACTGTGTACCTTATGGCTATTAAATCTCTTGGAGTAAAACTTCTTTAAACACAATCTTTCAGGTAATGTGCAAGCAGTCTTATGCAGAAATGGGAAAGGATTTTGCCTCACCAAAGAGCACACTACAGCAAACATCAGTGAAAGAAGAAGAGTACTGCAGAATGGAGCAGTAATTACTTCAAATGAACCATATGGACTGCTGGAAGGGCATATAAAAACCACAAGAGGACTTGGATTTCATGGAAATCTCAAACTAAAAAATTTTATTATTCCGGCACCTGAAACTATTTCTGTCCCTATAGATGATTTATGTCAATTCCTTATCTTAGCTACTAATGGACTTTGGGAAGTTCTGGATAAGGAAGAAGTCATAGCACTGGCAATAACACTATTTCAGATATACAAGGAAACACACACTTCTAGCATACAAAACAAATCACCACACGAGAGGCCTCTGTTTTCTTCAATCAGTGATACAAACACTGGTGAATCAGAAAGTAATATCCACATATTGTTTCAGTATAATCCTGAATCTAAAGAATTTGTGTCAACCACAAATTCAAAGAAAAACTTGTCTGATTCAAAATATTCTGAACATTGTATTTATAACTCTAAAAATGTAGAAACATTTCAACCACAAATGACTAATCATGAGCACTGCAGTGAAAAAGAAACTGACAGACCAACCAGTGCAGACGATGCACAAACAAGCAAAGACGAATCAAATACTAAGAATTTCTTTGAAGGTGCAGCTGAGTATGTTAGCCGTGAACTTGTAAATGCTGCTTTGGAGGCTGGTTCCAGAGACAACATTACAGTGATGCTAATACTTCTCAGTGGAAGTGAGTATCAGTTACTGACATAAAAAGTTAAGTTCCAGTTATTCAGAGCATCAAAATATACTTCCGCAAAGACCGTTCTCCAATGAATGAAATATTAGGATGATACGTCAATACCTTGGCAAATAATGTGAGATTGCAGTTATGCCAAAAAAGAGAGAAAAACCAGTATTTGCTTTTTATACCACTTTATTCCAACCTGAGCACCTCAATATAAAACTAAACACTGGTGAACTGTTTTCCTTGCTAATTCTGAGTTACTGGAAAATGTACAAGAGGTCTGCTAGGAGTTCGACACTTAAATAGATTAAATCATCTGACACATGGTAGATTTCATATAATGAAAATACCTAAAAATTAGTGCAATATACTGAACTTATCAAAATAAAATGGGCTTTGAAAAACAAGGCTGCAAGATTGTTACTAACATCGCAGTATTTATGTTACAAATTACAGGTACATTGCTTATTATGGTTCTAGCCATGTAGGAACGGAAGCCCCTTCTTTTCAAAGGGTGAGAGAAAGAGTTTGCTGTTTTAGTAACTGTACATTTCGTATGCTTTTAAGCAACTCTTAAATATTACAGAAAAATAAACATACATGGAGACTACAATGCAGTACCCTATTTACAGTACAGCTGAAGATCAAATTTAAAATAATCAAGTTTGAATGTACATAATTGTTAGTGCCTTGACTGTACTATGTCCAAAGGGAACAACAGCCTCTTCTCTGTGCCCAAACGAGACCCGTGTAATGGCCAGCAGTGATTAAAAAGAAATCGGATACCTGGTTTGCTTCATTTTTGTTGAGTTCACATGAAGGGAACACTATTCATTAAAATGATTAGTTTTCATATTCCTGAATAAGGTGGGGTTACATTTGACTTCTTTACCCCATTTAGAAAAATAACAGGACTGGCTATAACTTAGATGCCAGTAATATTCCTTTTCTTCCTGGACATAGGGACTGTTTTCTTGCGGTTAACTTATCAAAATGTGGAATGTACACTTTAAATAACAGAAGAAAGTTTACCTGAATACTGTAGCTAAGCATAAATATCTTTATAATCTCTTCCTAAAATTGTTTTTCAGAAAGCCCAAATTATTAATTTCTAATTTTTCCATAGATGACTGCTGTCCCAGTTTGGAGAAACTGGATGGTGAACCGTGGGCCCAGAGAGTCATTTATCCTTATCCCTACTGATGAGAAATTCCCTCTAACTTTCCAGTGAAACAAATACACACATCTCATTTTCCCTTTCTATTGCTGAAACATTAGTCAGAGGGACACATGCATGTTATTAAAAATTAAGTTCAAAACACTTAAAATAATTCTGTATTAGAAACTTGACTCTATCGTAAGTCTCTTCTTTTTGGGAGTCATACAGGGCTGGTTAAATGCTCCAATTCCACTGTTACTAACATTTAGGAAGCAGAATATTCCAGCTAGTTCAAATGGGAGATTTAGTTACTGCAACACTGACTTCTGGTTGGTTGTGTAGGTTCAGTAAGGTCT
>PVJO010025672.1:0-22355 GCA_004026905.1 Hystrix cristata
GCCGGCAAAAATTTTCTCCCAGTTTGTGATTTTTCGTCCTACTCTATTAGTAATTTCTTTTGCCGTGCAAAAGCCTTTTAATAGGATGTGGTCCCAAGCATCAATTCTTTGAATTGTTTCCCGTGCAGCCTGAGTTTTATTCATAAATTTTTTTCCAACCCCTATGTCTTGGAGAGTTCTTCCTATTTTATTCTCTAGGTAACCCAAATTTAAAACAGTAGCACATACACTAGGTACTACACTCAACTTTATGTAGGTGCGACTTAATATTGCATCTACATGGTTGTTTACATCGCTCGTTGTTATATGCAAAAGGCACAATGTATTATGGTCTGTAAGTTTGTGTGATGGTCTGTAAGTTTGTGTAATTTTGGATAAATTTTAATTTAAAAAAACACCAAAAAAACCCCAGTAAATAAAAAATAAAAAACAAAGGTCTTTCATGATAACAGTGTATATGTAGAATATGAAATTAAAGGAGAGGAGCTTAGGTTTCTTTCAATTTTGTACAGATGAACAATTAAGTGAATGAGTACAGTTTAGTAGTATAGGCGAGTTGAGGAGAATAGTTGGTTTATGCATTTCAGGTTCTGCTGTTAAGTAAATTCTTCCCACCCACAGTTTCCAAACCCTTAGCTATCTGGTGGTCTGTTTTAAACTATATTAATATTAAGCGATTAATAACTGGTTCAGTTATTAATGCCAGTGATCCTTTAACAACATAGTTTTATAGGGCTGTTTCCAAATGGTCCAGTAATGGATTTGTTGAAAAAGGCCCTGTAGGTAGATGAATGTGGAGTTTATGTATCACTGTATCCTTTTTCTTTGTGTTTCTTCCTGTTCATTTAATTTGTCTGATTATTAAATTTCACTGACAAAGTGCCTTAGCATTTTGTTTCTGGATGTTAAATCTGAAAATACTATCTTCACCAAAAACCAAAAAAAACCCCAAAAAACAAATAAACTTACACGCATCGCTTCCCTTAGCATAGGAGAGGCTATGCTGGGTTCTGCCCAGAAGTTAACCCATGCTCTTCCCGCAGGGTCGAGAATGCTTGCACCAAGCTTGTCCAGGCGGCCCAGATGCTTCAGTCAGACCCATACTCGGTGCCTGCCCGAGATTATCTGATCGATGGGTCCAGGGGCATCCTCTCTGGCACGTCAGACCTGCTCCTGACCTTCGATGAAGCTGAGGTAGGCAATCTGAGGCCCATGCACACCTCGCCCAGACAGACAGACTGATTTTAAAGAGAACAATGGAATGTCGATGATTGAAAACACGCATTTCCGTGCTTTCTATGTATTGTTCCCTCACTTGACTCAGTACTCTAAAATATATTTTCAGGTTCGTAAAATCATTAGAGTTTGCAAAGGGATTCTGGAATATCTCACTGTGGCAGAGGTGGTGGAAACTATGGAAGATCTAGTCACTTATACAAAGAATCTTGGGCCAGGTGAGTCTTATCTAACTTGTGTGATAAAGCATTCACGGATTGTCCATGTCAGATCAAGAGGAGAGGGTGTCTGTCTGACTTTTTGCTGGAGTAGGTGGCGATGCGTTGGGCTTTTGGGTGTCTCTACTCTGTTGATGGAAGTGGCACCAGTCTTCTGCTGAGGCGATATCATTGCCTCGGAAACCTCAGTCTGCTTTCTGCAAATCCTGGCCCTGCCAAATGGATTAAAGCAGACATTGTAACTGTTGTTGGGGAATGTAGGAAATGTTTTTCTCTTACCATAGTGCTGAAGGCTCCCCTGAATCCTGACCTCTCCCTGCATTCTGCACCACATAGCATTCCTTCGCTGTTTGCCAACCGGCCTGTAGCATTTAATGACCTCTTAGCTTGCTAATTAGCCTGCCTACCATTATGATTTGTGCACTAGCTTGAGGCTGCATCATGTAATCAGACCTAGAAGGAAAGAAGAGCTGCTATGATGAAGTCTCATCTTGAAATGCTTGTTTAAACATCTGAGTATTCAAAATATACAGATACCAGCTTTTGATATTATAGGTGTACAGCGTGACCTGGAGAGTCCTGCAAGTATGAGTGAGACAAGTGAAAGATACACTGAGCATTTAATTTGACTTGATTTTTTATTGCCTTATAAAATTCTTTTGTTTCAAGGGTCAGGGATTTGGCTCAATGGTAGACCACTTGCCTAGCAAGGGCAAGTCCCTGAGTTCGATCCCCAGCGCCCCTTAAAAAAATTCTTTTCTTTTAGGGTTTGGGGATTTAGCGCAAGTGGTAGAGGCCCTGAGTTGGGTCCCCAGCACCTCCCCCAAAATTGTTTTGTTTAATAGTGTCAGCGTTGGGTATAGTTGTTCTGTAAACTTAATAGCATTAAGAATTTTCCTGAGCCATCACTGGAGATCACCTGGCAGTGGCTTTTCTTGATAGCTTCAGAGCTGTGCTCCTTAAACTTTCTCATAGCACTGGAAAAAAAATTGTTTTCTGAAATAGAATTTTATGTAGACTCCTAACATATAAAAGACAAAATGAAGCTACTCTGGGGGAAGTAGAAGCAGCTTCACCTGTTTGAGCCATCTCCCTTTGGTCTTAATAGTTTTGGAGACAACTTAAGAAATCCTAGGAATAATTTGAAAATCAGAGCTTCACAAAAATCATACGGTGCCTTTGAATAATATCCAAAGTAAACAAAAAGTGTTAGGCCAATTCCAAAACACCAGATGCTTACACACTGTAATCACTATAATTACTATTATAATATTTCTATTGGTTTCTAATTATAAAAGTAGGATATGCTCATTTTAGACAAACTGGAAAGTACAGAAAAATATAAAGATGAAAACAAAACATATTGTCATTCTTAGAACTTTTCCCAGCCCCTAGATTCAGTACGAGGCTCACATGAGATTTTTACATAGCACAGCTCACGGTATGAAACATACGCACAATAACCTGGCCAAGTATTTCCCCCACTTGTGAGTTAGTTTTTGTACAAATGTGCATTTATTCGTTTCAGATTTTAATGCTTATGGATGTATTTATGTCAAACATCTGAAAATTGTACCATACTTAGAGTTTTCATTTAATTAGTTGCTTTCATTCAAAAGAATAAAATTATAAACGTGAGAGTTCACCGATAGCATCTGTTTAAAATAAGTGGGCAATCGGTTTGGACTTCCGTAGTAATTCCTAATGGATTTAGGCCAAGAAAGAGAGACTCTGGTTTGTCTCCCTCGCACCCCACACTGTTCCTTCCTTGTGCCCCAGGAATGACCAAGATGGCCAAGATGATCGACGAGAGACAGCAGGAGCTGACTCACCAGGAGCACCGAGTAATGTTGGTGAACTCCATGAACACGGTCAAAGAGTTGCTTCCAGTTCTCATTTCCGGTATTTCTCATTTGTAGTTCATTTTATGTCCCATTAGGTTTATGGTGGATGGAGCCAGCGTAAGGGCCCAGGGGACAGAAGGATATGAGAGATTGTGTGAATGTAACCATCAGTTCCCTAATTGTGATGTGGTGATGTTTTGTGCCTTGAGTTCTTTACAGTGAAAGTTGCTGATATTGGAACTTCATTGGCAGATTTGCAGTGTTTGTTTTGTATGTTCTATTAAGACCTAGAATCCCAAAATACATATTTAAAGTGGAATATCTTGTGTGAATATTATTATACAACAAAGTTAAATTCCAAGTTTAGTTTCTGATCTTTTATTTATTTTGTAGCTATGAAGATTTTTGTAACAACTAAAAACTCTAAAAACCAAGGAATAGAAGAAGCTTTGAAAAATCGCAATTTTACTGTAGAAAAGATGAGCGCTGAAATTAATGAGATCATTCGTGTATTACAACTCACTTCTTGGGATGAAGATGCCTGGGCCAGCAAGGTAAGTGTTACTGGAGAGGAAATAAGCAAGTCCCCAATTCTTCCCTGCCAAGGGACTCTGTCACCTGTCCCACATTTTATCTTGTACTTGTGTATAGCATAAGAGTGAGCAGATACTGTGAGAGCAACCTTTCGTTTCATGGGTAACCTGCTACTGTTGCACATTTCTCTTGCTCCACGCTAGCACAGAGAAATAGGCACTTGCATGGGGTGAAGGTTGACTGAAGGCTGAAGCGTGCAGCCTTGGCTTCAGGCTGCATTCTCATTGGTGGGCTGGTGGGGGAATTCTGCTTTGTATCCTTCCCAGCGTGGGGTCTCTGCCTTTTATGTGGGGATTTGTTGCCAGGTGAGTAGGACAGATACAGAGTATGCTTGTATTTCTGAATTTTATGGAAAATTTTTCTTTAATTTACCTTTATTGAAGAAAATATACATAAGAAATTCTTAGCATTTCTAGATGTGTCCCTTGATCATTCCATTTTCCCTAAGGAAAGATTACTTAATAAAGTATAGTCTTCACCTTTGTCAATTTGCAAGATTTCTTCGCCCTGTCTAGAGTCTCCTCTCAGACTCCAGAGGGGTCGGTGGGGCCAGTCCAGAGCTCCCCGTGGTGGCCTTGTGTTGCTGCCACTCTGGTCTACTTCTCCCCATGTGGTGATTTTGAACAAAGCTTCCAGGGCTCAGGGAACAGAGACATTTGGGTTCACACTTTGTTGTCATAGCCCAAGATGCAGGCAGTAGAGGGAACATACTGTCCCCAGGATCTAGCATTCCCCTGTGACCTGAATGTCCCCAGGGCCACCTAGCAGGGAGGAAGCAGACCAAAGAGGGGATTTTGTAGATTGACTTCACTGGACACTCAGGAGAGGTATGTGTGTCCTCCAGGCCACCTATAAGGTAAGCTCAGATCTGGGGCCTGAAATCACCAGCCCTCTCTCTAGTTGCCCAGAAAGCTGATTTAACTATGAATAATTAATTAGTTTACTTTAACTGTAGATTTGTTTATTAGAGGCATTTTGTCACTGATGTAGAATTCTTCAATGGGTTCTCGATTTATTTTAAATTTATATGGTAAAATCATTTTAAGTCTTTGACATTTAATTTTGCTTTTGCATACTTGACAACTTATACTTCCCTGTTATGACTTCTTTGTGCATCTTCTTTTTGTTCTTGTTTGTTTTATTCTTTTTCTCACGTTTAGAAGGTAAGCTTTTCTTGCCCTTTAGTTTCTTCCTTGCTTAAAAAAGAGAAAGCATGTCTGTGAGGTTTTCTTGTGCTGTGTGCCGTGCCTTATCTGTGTGCCGGGGTGTAACACTGTGCTCAGACGTGGGTCAGAACGTGCCTTGCCGTGGGACTCCGCACAGACCGGCTCTGGCTCATACTGTCGGGGTGGGAGGGACACAAGGAGACACTCCTGTGGGGTGTTTGGTGGCTTCTTTTATCTCTTTAAGCAGGCTCCTTAGAACTTTTTTGGCCTGGTTCATCTGAGGGGCAAGTTTCCCCAGGGGGCTGGGTCATCCCCAGGGGGCTGGGTCATCCCCAGGTTACCTCTAGAGCCTGCCCTTGGGAAAGGAGACTTTCAGCTGATGCCATCGCTGTAGATGCCTCTTCCACCAGTTTCTTTCTTTTGTTTTTGATTTTTTTGAGATAGGGTCTCGCTCTGTAGTTCAGGCTAGACTTCAACTCAGTATGTAACCCAGGCTGGCCTTGAATTGGCAGTGATCCGCCTGCCTCAGCCTCCTGCGTGCTGGGATTACTGATGTACACCACCATGCCCGGCACACCAGTCTTCTTTACAGGCTCTGATATTTTGCTTTCATAGATGCACCATTGAGGTTTTAAACCGTAATGAAAATGGGTAGCCTAGAGAGCTTAGCTGGCACACTTGTCCTGTGTATAATGATCTACCACTCAAAATCAAAAGGACGAAAGAGGTACGGTATATCTAGTGGTTTTCCTAATTTCAGTCCCTGGCTTACTGCATGTTCTGCTGTCTGAGCTGTGAATTAGCTGCAGTTCTCTATGACTTCAATGCTCCTAACCTAGTCTCTTCCATTTGCTTCTAGCAGATGAGAATGCAGAAGGAAGAACAGATGTTTAACTTTTGTGTTTCGCTATTCTTGTAGGGAAAACACCATCTATCCTTTAGTGAATAAGTCTTGCTGAACTCTAGTTGTGCAAGTGCCATCAAGAGGGCTCAGCTGAGTTGTTGAGGCTGAGGATTAGGCACTTGTGGGGGTGGATGTAGAAGATAAACAGAGCAGGTGTTTATGTGGTCTTATAGGTTTCAGTTTTCTGCTGCAAAGCTGTTAGGAAGGAAAGAAAGGAAATAAATTCAACCAAATGAAGCTCAAATAATGATAGCAACATGCACAAGAGATGTTTGTTTTTGTCAGCCTAAGCTTGCTTTTGTTATACGTTAAAGTTTGCCTTTGTTATACATTTACCTGGTCCAAAAATCAAAATACTATGAAAAGATAATAGTATATGACAAGTCTCACTTCCCACCTTCTCCCCACCCACTCTACTTCTATTCACCTCCTAAGAATATTTTTTCTTAGTTACAAGAATATTTAGAAAAATTTTTATCTTCAAAATGGATATTGGTAACTACTGGCTACTTTTAGTTTAGTAGGATTATGCATCTTTTGCTGCTCAGCCGTAAGCAGTGAATTCATCAGATGCCGCATCTGTCCAGCGGGTTCCCATTCTGCTGAGTGCATAAGATGTCTTTTGCATTCCTTGCCCTACCAATATATAATTAACTTTGTCTTACCATACTTGTTTCATGCTTCCCCACTGGTGCAGTATTCTTCTGGAAAATGATGGTTCCTCTAGAAAAGTGGGGGAAGAAAGTAAGTGGAATAAATTTTTGGTAAAAGTGCATCTTGCCAAATAAGTTCAGATTTTAAAGAGGCAATGGAGTAGCTGATTATTTTACCTTTTATACCTACATTCAAATTGCAGTTTTTTTTTTTTTTTTTGACTGTGGTGGTAGCTCAATGGTAGAGCGCTGGCCTAGCATTTGAGAGGCCCTGAGTTCAATCCCCAGTACCGTTAAAAAAAAGAAAAAAAAAGTAACTTTGACTTTCAGCATTTCATTTCTTTTGAATGTAAAAATTGTTCCCTTCTTCAGTCAACAGTCAGCATATCATGATCATTAAAAATCAAGTTAGCATTTTTTTCTGGGGATGCATTATGAATCAAGAAGATTTGAGTGAGATGTAAATTTAGTACTCTGCTTTGTCAATTTAGTACTCTGTACTTAATTTTTTAAAAACTTGTATTCCTTGTATCTTGATACATGCTGGGAATTAAAAGGAAATCAGAAAAAAAATTTAAAAGGTTTTATTACTAAGACTTTTTGAATGCTAGTAGCTGCTCCTGCAGCTTTGCATCCTGAGTCATCAGATAATGTCCTCAGAGTTTGCTGTGGTGAGTGTCCTCCCGGAATCAGGACACTGAGTCAGACCTTGTGGACGGAGGATGACTGACTTTACCAAAGAAGGAGATATTATTGGTCAGTGTGCGAGCCTGTCGTACCAGCCCTTACTGTAGACCACTGGGACTTAAACGTTGAGCTTTATTCAATCATTTTTGGAAAATTAGTTATATGTGAGCTTTATATGCATATTCTAGTGTTTTTAAAGTAGCTAATAGAATGAAAGCTTTTAGGAGATTGGGATAGTTAATTCAGGCATTTATGATGTTTTCCCTCTCTCATCCCTTCCAACAAGGAGAAAATCCCCAAATGTTAAAGGAGTCGATGTTTCCCCATCTGATCTAAATTATGCTTGGCTGGTACATCTGTTTGTGTGCCCGCAGGCGGCACAGATGTTTAAAGCTGGACAGGTATTTGGAGAGATGAGACCGGCCAGAGAGGCCGGAGAAGGCAACTTGCCTCAAGTCTCAGGACTGGGCACTTTGCTCTCATTGCTTAGTTTTTCTTTTCTGAAGCATCCTTGTTCCATCCATGAGGTGGAGGTGGTGGTAATGTGGTCAGAAATGGGGTGGAGTGGGAAGGAGGAGTTAGTGAGAGAAGGGAAAGTGGGTTGGCCATTCATGTAGAGGGGCCCTTATTTCCCGTATTTGGATTTTTCAGTTTTGATTCCTGGGATTCATTTTCCTGATGACACTTCCTCTTGATTGTCCACAGAAGGAGCTCACTGTTATTCACAGGTGTTCTTTTTTCTTTTGTTTTAGGGTGTTGAAAAGTCATTTTTAGTTCTTTCGCATGTGCAGCATGAAGAATTTATGGGTTCACAGGTGTTCTTGAGGCTTCAACATGTTCTGCATTTCAAGAGTGTTTCATTTTCTGGGAAAACACAAAAAAGGCTTCTTTTAGGCTGTCGTTCCACCGCTAGTGGGGGGATGGTGCCCAGGCGCGGCGTTGTAATTTAGAACTTGATCTGAGGAAAGTTTCCTGATGAAAGAGCATCGGATAGATACCCGGCAGCCATTGCAGAGCCACGATACTATTATCTGGTCTTTTCCTACTCACTCTTGAAACCAGACAAAACCCACCAAAACCATGTAAAAAATGGGTGGAGAGCTTTTTGTCTAAATTTGAGTGCTCGTAGAGAAGAATGTAGAAGGGGCAGTATTTTCTGTTTCATTCAGATTGTACTCTGGGTACTTACGCTTACTTGACAAAGTTTAACGAAATGCTTTGTGGTACATGGTGTGCTTGACCAAAGGATTATAACTAGTTTTACCCTTTATAAATATATGTATCTCCAAACTGACCTCTAGGCCTTTGTGTTTAGTGAATTATTTGTATCATAGCCAATGTTAATGCACTTATGTGCCTTATGACAGAATTCCTTTAATTTCATCATAAATGCTGCCCTTCAAAATACATACATATGAGATTCTTAGAGACCAAAATATTTGTTCCCATCAAAATTTTTGTTTCAATAGATATGACTTCTACTGTATTGTTTAAATAATTGTTATAAACTGCTTTGTTCCAGAAGGAATTTAAGGTAGCCCTTTCAGTGACAGTTGTAAATCTCCAAATTTATCTAAAATTCATGTATTAAAAACTAGTAACTCCTTGGGTGTGGTGGCGCACACCTGTAATCCCAGGACTCGGGAGACTGAGGTAGGAGGATTGCAGTGAGTTAGAGGCCAGCCTGGGCTCCAGAGTGAGAACAACATGGTAACTAATTGAAACCCCCAGTCATAAAATGCAGCTCCATCCCAAATTCACAACGGTTCTGTTCAGGCTGAACTGAGTATCTCTTGGTTTTCACTTCTTGGTGTTGTCAGACTGCCCACTCAGGAGTCAGTTGCTCACTTCCTGAGAATCATATTCTTTCCGTGGAATGCAGTGGTCATTTGAGCTTTATTAGGGAAAAAAAAGAAAGAAATAATTTTTGAGGATGCTGAGTAGAACAAAGCCTGTGTTTCAAGTCACTGTGGGGCACTGGAGTGCAAGAGCAGTTCTAGAGCTTATTTTCTGGGTGGCATTAACCAAAGCCCACATTGACAAGGCAGAGATTTGCTGCCTGTTGTAGAAGGTTAGTGACATCTTTGGCGAAACTGTTTGGTTAAAAAAAATTGTTAAATTTTATCTGATATAAAATAATGATGTTTGGAGTCAGCAAGCCTGAGATCAAATGGTTTCTAGGAGTGATCCGTTCATCCTTCCTTCCTTTCCTCCTTCCCTCCCAGTACCGGGCCTTTGCATTCAGCTGTGTCCCCAGCCCTTTTTATTTTATTTTGAGACAGGGCCTCAGTACATTGTCCAGGCAGGATTTGAACTTAGGATCCTCCTGCCTCGGCCTCCCAAAGTGCTGGAATTACAAGCATTAGCCAGTCCCTCCCTCCCTTCCCTCCTTCCTTCCTCCCTTCTTTCATCTCTCTCTCTCTTTCTTTCATTTTTTCTATTTCCTTTCCTTTTCTTTCCTTCTACCCTCCCTCTGCCCTCCTTCCCTGCCTTCCTTCCTTCTTTTTTTTTTTTTTTTTAAGATAGGCTCTTGCTATGTAGTGCAGGTCAGGAGTGGGGTGCTTTGTCTTGTTTGAGACAAGGTCTCACTGTGTAGCCCAGGCTGACCTCAAACTTGAAACCTTGCCTCATCCTCTCCAAGTGCAGGGATTCCAGGCATGCACAACCACGCCCAGCTCCCAGTTTCTTAATTTGTAAAATTACATTACATTTAAATTTGAAGTTCAGCGAGGTAATTGAGGTGGAAAGTGGTTTCAACATACAGGAAATGCTTAGTTGAAGTTAGTTTTCTCACTAGTAGTCTTTAATCCTAAGACTAGACACTAAAACATTTCTGACTTACCCTTCCTTTTGAATTTAGATTTTTGAAATGTAATTAAGTACTTGTTGGCTTTCTAACTGAAAATAGGTGTGTTAAGGATGGATATTAACAGGTTTTAAAATAAATATTTTCACTGTGACACAATTCTTCTTCAGAGTGTGCACATATGTCCTAAGAGCTAAATATATATCTATATATATAAAATTTGGGGCTGGGAATTTAGCTCAGTGGTTAGAGTGCTTGTCTCACAAGCACAAGGCCCTGAGTTCGATACCCGGCACCAAAAAAAAAAAAAAAAAAAAAATCTGTACCCAGGCAACTTGTGTTATACCTTGTAACATTAGCCCCTAAAGCCCGTCTGGCTCCCCAAGACTAGGAGTTGCCTGAGATTCTCTTTTAAAAAATTATTGACTTGGGGCTGGCTGTGGTGGCACATGCATGTGATCCCAGCACCCAGGATGGCTGAGGCGTTGCCCTGAGTTCAAGGCCAGTCTGGGCTACATAGTGAGATCAGAGCCAGCCTGAATTATACCGTGAGACCCTGCCTTGAAACAAACAAACAAAAAACTGACTTGGGCCTTGCTAATTTGGAATTAGGCTTTGCATTACTTTTGGAGACAAGGTACAACTAATGTAAAACAAGGTGGAGGAGAGAACAGATATTTAAACCATTTGAGAAAGCACTTAAAAACATGCTTTTGTCACTGGGTGTGGTAGTACACACCTGTAATCTCTGCACCCCGGAGGCTGAGATAAAAGGATCTTTGAGACCAGCCTGGACTGCATAGTGAGATCCTGTTTTAAACAAAACAGAGGACCCTCTGTTGACCACTCGTGCAAAACACAAAACAAAATAAAATGAACTACTTACTATTTGTCTACCTGTAGCAGTTACAAATGGATTTTGAAATAGATTTTTTTCACATTGCTTTTTTTTTCTTCTTTCTTTTGGTACTAGAGTTTGAACTTGGGACCTTCACATTGAGCTACATCAGCTTTTTAAAATTTATTTTGGGACAGGTCTTGACTAATCGCTGGCTGGCCTGGATCTCCCACTCCTCCTGCCTCAGTCTCCTGAGTGTCTGGGACTCTATGTGTGTGCTGCAGTCCCTGGCTAGTGATGCCACCTTTAATTCATTGCTATCATAATTTCCTGTACTGTAATTTGATAATAAAAATATTTAATGTCCATTTTCCTCCGGTAATTTAGTCACTTCTTTTTTGTTGCTGTGGCTGAGAATTAAGGTTAGAACAGACAGTCTGTATCTGTTTAGAGGATGGAAGTAGGAACCCTAAAGCTGAGAGTCCTGTCATCTGAGCAGGGACTTCGGCTGCTCACCTTGTTGGAATTGGAAGTAGGGATGCCCCTGCTGCCCCCTTGTGGAAAATTGGCTGTACAACATGCTTAAGAACTATAGTTCTGCCGGATTGGCAGTTGAAATTAGTTAAGGCTTATAGGACATTCCCTAGAATTTTAGAGGTTAACTCTATGCATTGATGGGTCAATTCCCTAGAACAAAAAGGAGATAGTCTGTCTTTTAAGATGTTAAATAGAGATTTGGGCGATGATCAGTCTATCCATTTCAGGATGGGTACATTTGTATTTGTTATATTGTTCTTTGCATTTTTCTGTATTAAAAATATGCTAAAACATATACATATATTTTACTTAAAAAATATATATGTGCTGGGCATGGTGGCACATGCCTGTAATCCCAGCACTTGGGAGGCTGAGGCAGGAGAATTGTTGCAAATTCGAGGCCAGCCTGAACTACATAGCAAAACCTTGTCTCCAAGGGGCCTCGCACTGAGCTACATCCCCAGCCCTTTTATAATTAATTAAACACTACCCAACTCATAGTGGGGATTGAACTCAGGGCCTTTGTGCTGAACTACCTCCCCAGCGCTTTTTTCTTTTCTTTTCTTTTTTCTTTCTTTTTTTTTTTTTTTTTTTCGGTACCAGGGAGCGAACTCAGGGCCTTGTGCTTGCAAGGCAAGCACTCTAACCACTGAGCTAAATCCCCAGCCCAATTCTCTTTTTTCATTTTTAAAATTTTGAAACAGGGTCTCACTGAGTAGCTAAATTGCCCAGTCTGGGTTCAAACTTGTGACCCTCTGCCTCAGCTTCCCATAGTGCTGGGATTACAGGCATGTGCCAACACACCCAGATCAATTTCATTTTTTATTGTGAGACAGTGTCTCACAAATTGCCTAGTTCGTTCTCTAATTTTTGGTCATCCTGCCTTAGTCTCCTGAGTAGCTAAGATTATGGACATGCACCACTGTGCCTGGCCAAAAATACATAGACTTTTACAAATGGGCTAATCTGTTGTCTCCCAGCTGCATCCCTGGATATTTTATGCTAGTTTTACATGCTTTGTTATGAATTGTACTTGTCAACAATAAATCAAGACCCATTTTTTATATCCTGCCCCCTCTCCTGGGTTAGGAAAGAACTAAGGGAACTAAAAATGAGGACTAACAGGAAAAGCCAGAAAAATACTTTGTTCTTGCATAACATTTAATGTTTTATTTGGTATAATTAAAATAAAACTGCTACATTAACATGCTCGATTTCTTTTCCAACCAGTGATTCCTAGTTTTTCAGATTAATTTAATATAATGAAACATCATCCTGTGTGTGTGCGTGTGTGTGTGTGTGTGTTTCAGAATGTGTGGAGCAGAACTGTGATTTATGGCACCACACACTAAAGAGGCTTCTCTGAGGCCGGGAGGCCCCTGCAAGGCTATATGGTAGACGGATGTCACCTAGTGGAAAGGTTGATAACAAGGCATGTGACAACAGGGCTTTCTCCTGCTGCAGACATTAAACATCTTTTGGCTTGAGCAATTTTACCAGTTTTCACAGTTTTTGCAATAGAGATACCAGGCAACAGAATAGAATTAACTGAAAATTTGCATGTAAGATGTTGCATTTTGACGGAAATAAGAATTGTGATATGATGATTATATTGAAGGCCATTGTAACAGGACCACCTCAGCTATTGTGTGTTAGTGTTGTAACTACGTCTCTGTCTATTTTGTATTATGGTGTTTTAGTTTTTTGCGAAAAAAATAATAGTGGGATTTCTTTCCCAAAGGACACTGAAGCCATGAAGAGAGCATTGGCCTCCATAGACTCTAAACTGAACCAGGCCAAAGGCTGGCTCCGTGACCCTAGCGCCTCCCCAGGTAAGCCTTTAGTTCTCTTTTCTGATGTGTATGGTTAAAAGCTAAACTCCAAGGAAAGAAAAGAAGGGGAGACATCCACTGATAATCTCATATACTGCTGTAACTTTTTGGAATGCACCCCGTCCTTTGATGGTCTTGACTAACTGAAGCGTTAGGGGCCTTCAAAGGATGAGGGCGTGGACCATATAACCTCATCCTGGAGGCATGAACCAAGCTAAGCTGGGCATTCTTTGCCAAATTATTGATTTACTCATTCCCTGAATCAGAAGGATAGTTGTTTTGAATAAAAGCTCTTCTCTGCTAGTTCCCATTGGGCATACTTCCATTATGTCAACAGAGTACTTAAGAATTGAAAAATAAAGTTGACTATATAAAGTAAGACCCAAGTAGGTTATTAAGTTTGGCTTTATGGATTTCCTAATTTAATATTTATTCAGTTTTAGATTAATATTTAAATGACTATGGAAAGCCTAATGAAGGTTGGAGGTGCTAAGTACTGTTAAACTGTTAGAGCCTGTTTTCATCATCTATATTCTTACCACCAGCTGTTTAGTATCTCCAAATGGATATGGTTCCAAGTACAGTAAGTGCCCGACTTAGAAACATTTGAACTGCGAACTTTCACAGCTGCACCGCATAAGACTCACTTTGTCAGCTTACAAACAGTTCTCCCGGAATTTGTTTGTATGTAAGTTGGGGACTTACTGTATCTTTTTTAGCAGGCTGTGGTTGAAACCCTCACCCTATGGTTATCAGGGCAGTGCTTGGCTGTTCGCTGTCAGATGGAGTGCCTTCTATTCCACTTGTCTTCTCATTGAAAATCATCTGTTTCTTTATGAATGAAATGATTTGTAAAGTATCCTCTCTAAATAATTAATATGTCTACAATGTAGATATTGAGTATCTCTTTATTTCAGGGGATGCTGGTGAGCAGGCGATCAGGCAGATCTTAGATGAAGCTGGAAAAGTTGGTGAACTCTGTGCAGGCAAGGAACGCAGGGAGATCCTGGGAACGTGCAAAATGCTAGGGCAGATGACTGATCAGGTGGCTGACCTCCGAGCCAGGTAAAGTTCCTCTGCTCCTACCAGACCACCAGCAAGTGACTCACTCCTCAGGGTGTGATTTAGAGAGCAGATCCATGCCAGTTTTATTGAGTTATCTTTGGCTAATAGATAAAATAGGTAGTATATTAATTCTTCCGAGGTGAACTTTCCCTTCTCAGAACTTTTAAAATACACATATGTTGCTGGGCTTGGTGGCGCATGGTTATAATGCCAGCACTTGGGTTGGGACAGGAGGATCGCTGTGAGTTCGAGACCAGCCTGGGCTACATAGTGACACCCTGTTTCAAAACAAAAACAAATAACAAAAATAAAAGTAAAATAAAATAAGCTATAAAGATGCCTAATAATAAAGTTGGAACTTATTCTGTAATTGAAATAGAAATTTGCTTTTTTAGTTTCTGGCCATAGACTTAAGAGCATTTAGGGGCAGTGTTGCAAGTCTGGCTTAATTAGGTATCTTTTATAAAGGATGGGTAGAAACAAGCATGAAGAGTGAAAACATTAGAGTCGTTTTGTGTCTTTTTAAAAATCACTTAAATAGATTGTCCTCTAAACTGATAATATCTGGGCTCTTTTGAGTTTGTATTTCACCATTGTTTATTTGGTTTTATAATTCTTTTACCTTCCTTTTACTCTCCTCAAGTTTTGGCTTTTAGAACTTCTTTCATAAGCTAAATAAATGCACAGAGTTTGCTATTGAGAAAACTCTGTGTCATACAGATCTACTGAGAATTCATGCATGGAGATAATGAAGTTCTAAAAGATTCTTATTTTTACAGAATTTTATGGTATGGATATTAAGAAAAATGGAGGTGTGCTGAGATACTAGTATAGATAAAGTTTAGTTTTGCTTTGAGAATGTTGTGAAACTTCTTGAGACCACTGGGATGCACAGCGTGTCCACACCAACAGGGCCCAGAGTCACCTCCTGTGCTGTAGCCATTATGCCTCAAAGTATTCACTGTAAGAATACAGATCTTAAAGGAGTGATTCTAAATGCGTTCACGACAGGCCTGTAATGTGTTTGCCTCTAAACCAGCAGTGGTGCACGCTGACTGTCCACTGGGTGGCATGGTACAAGCCACTCGCTGGGACAGTCACACATTTGTCACTGGCAGCTCAAGTTGGCAGGAACGTGTTACCCTCTTTTAGACCAAGACCACTTTTATAATTTGATAAAAGCATTCATTATCACCTAAAAAGATGCAGTGGATACGCCCATAAAATAATGTAATTTCTGGGGATTTGTGGGTTCACTGTTGCCCTACAAGCTCCAGGGCTGCGGGTTGTATCCTTATCTTGAAGAGAAGAAACAGCTTAAATAAATGTGGTTTCATTGAGCTCAGTGAGTCTTTCTTCTGCTGAGAATCAGTCTCACTTGTCATGAGCATTACAAGAACTTTGCAGAAGGGACAAAAAGAAGTTTTGTTCCCATTTGGAGAAATGCCAATATAGTTTGACAAGATTCTTGGCTCTTCTGATTTCTCATTTCTGCCTCTTTTGTCTGAAGCCTTTTCACAGCGTGGTAGACAGTTTTCACTCGGAATTCTCAAATACACAGTTGTGTGTATTTAGAGAGATGATTATGAGCAAGAGAATGAGGTAGTTGTTGTATGGGGTTGACCATTAATCTGTAAAAAGAAAAGGCTAGAACAGTGATGAGTGGCTTTGGGCCTGCTTCACAGCAGCATCTTCAGTATCCTTTCATGATGAATGATTAGAAAGCTACCTTCCTGTTGTCTTTTCTTAAATATCCCCACCTGTTTATCATTTCAGTGGCTGACACAGAACAACATTTTCTTCACTGATATTCTTCTAGTCATGAAAACTTTCTAGGTTGTGAGAATATGCTCTAATCTCTATGGTACATAATAAACTTTATATGTATACATTTATATTTTTGGGGGGGGTGCCAGGGATGGAACTCAGGGCCTCATGCTTCCTATGCAAGCACTGTGACCACTGAGCTAAATCTCCAGTCCCTAAACTTGATATTTTAAAGGTAGTCCATGCATATTTTACTTTTTCACAGTTGGGCCTATGTACTCAAATGATTCCTCGTCATGATTTAGTACATTTGAGGGGAGGAAAGCAAATTAATCATAAGTAGTATGTTACCTGAAAGTTTTCCCTTCTTCCAGGTAAAAGCAAGGAAGGCCTCAAGTCTGAGACAAAAAACATGTATGCATACCTTTTGTATCTTAGACAATAAATTTATGGAGTTCATTATCTCAAGTATTGTTGTAGATGGAAAATAGTTGGTTTTTTAAAAAAGACAAAAAAATGAAAAATAAAAAAGATAAATGACTGATAGGTTCATATTATTATTAAGAGAAGCAAAGATGTTTTGGGGTTCATCCTAAAGTCGGAAGCTCAGATTAGAATATGCTGTGCCATTCTCCCAAATGATAAGGTTACCATTCCTGTGATTGAGTTTACCAGGCGGGGTGGATTAAAAAACAATCTGAGTTTGTAAAAAGATGGCAACTTGTACTTTACGAATGACTTGAAAGCCTATTGAGGAAAGCAGGTTTCTACTGACTCACATCCTTTTTTTTTTCTCGTAGCAGTGGCACACCATTTTTCAGAGATGAAATTAGTTCTTTACGAACTTGATGGGAAACAATTTGTAGGTCATCTAGGAGTGGAAGATTACCATTAGGTTCATTAAAATAATGATGATAATTCAGTAATAGCAGTAGGTTGTAATATTTGTATTGCTTTATGGTTAAAGTGTTTTCAAGTGTATTATCTTTATGCTTGAAGCTTCTCTGTTAAATAAGCAGGACAAGTACTGTATTACTGCTCACCTTCATTTTGTAAGTTGTTTCTGTTGTATAAGTAAGAAAAAACTCTAAAGTCCAAAGAGGTTAAGCATCATCAACAAAGTTCCACGGGTACCAAGGTATAGTTTTTGAACACAGATCTAATTGGTCTCAGTGTGGTGTGTTTTCAGTAACACTGTGTGTGCTGCCTCTGGAAGAATTCTCATTGTATACTCGCCCATAAATAAGACAATTTAATGGGCTATTTATTTCTAAAGCACACTTTACTATGGTAACAAAGCCCTTCACAGAGATAAGATCCCTAGCATATTTGCCAAACGAAGTTTAGATTTGGTTATATAATCACCACCAAGAGGAGAATAATTATCAAAATTTGCCATCCTGACTTCAAAGTGGCTCTGTATTTCTAAAAAGCAAATGTGTATTTTTAAAAGCAGAAGAGAAAGGAGTTGGATTGGGTGTGTCGTTTAGCTGTGTTTTCGTGTGCTGTCTGAGATTACTGGGAAAGGGAAGAAGACAAACATGTTAACAACGACAGGCGCTGTGGTGTCGGGAATATTTTGTTACGAAGTATTTGAGAGGGTGCAATGACAGCATCTGTCTGTTGGAGCAGAGGACAAGGAGCCTCTCCAGTGGCCATGCAGAAAGCGCAGCAGGTGTCCCAAGGTCTGGATGTGCTCACAGCCAAAGTGGAAAATGCAGCTCGCAAGCTGGAAGCCATGACAAACTCCAAGCAGAGCATTGCGAAGAAGATCGATGCTGCTCAGGTAGTGACAGTGATCTCCAGGGGGGCTGGGAGTAAGAGAGAAAGTGTTCCATAAATATCCTACACGCCCATCATTTACTGTGGGTAGATAACTGGTGTTTCTAAGGGATGGCTGCTTGATTCCCCGAAGTTAGGAGGAGCAAAGTTAGGAGTTCCTACCATCACAGGTTTAATTAATTATTTTGTTTTTCGAGACAGGGTCTCACTATGTAGTTGAGGCTGCCTTGAGCTCACTATGCAGCCCAGGCTAGCCTCTAACTCGTGGCAGTCCTCCTGCCTCTGCCTCCTGAGTGCTGAGATTACAGGCGTGTGCCACCATGCCCAGCTGCCATTACAGGTTTAGACTAGTATTCATCTATATTTTGAAATAAAGATCTTAATTTTGAATACTTCAACTAGTTAAAAGTAAGCACCTAAATACCAAGAGAAACTTAGCTCTTGATATAGATTGCAGTACATTGAAACTGTTCCTCATTTCAGAATTCACAATTGTATTTGGTCATAGCAGTGTTAAAGTGTTAAAGGTTAAAATTTTCTGATTTACTGTAGGTTAAAGAATTTTAAAGCGTTTCAGAAACACAAGTATTTAAGACACTTGAAAAGTATTCCTGGAGTTGGCCATGGTAGCTGTAATTATAGCTACTTGGGAGGCTGAGGCAGGCAGTTTGCAAGTTTAAGGCCAGTCTAGGCAACTTACAGAGACCCTGTCTCAAAATAAAATGAAATAGTATAGAAAGAGTTGGGGAATATAGTTCAGTGATAGAGTACTTAGCGTGTACAAAGCCCTGAGTTAAATCTCCATACCCTAAAAAGAAAGGTTCCTCATTAATTCAAAGATGAGACAAAATTCATGAATATATTTTATTTTAATGGAAATGGGCAGAATTAAAAAAAAAAAAAAGGACTGGAGGAATGGTTCATGTTTAACACATGCGCGGTCCTAGGTTCAAGCCCCAGTGTTAGGGGAAAAAAAAAGGATGGATTCAATCTTCCCTGAGCTAAGAACCTCAATAGAACAGAAAAAAGTAGCACTTTAAAAATGATTACGCAAAAAAAAAAAAAAAAAGATTACGAGGGGCTGGGGATTTAGAGCACTTGGCCAGCAAGCACAAGGCCTTGAATTCAATCCCCAGCACCAAAAACACAACCAAACAAACAAACAACAATTACTGGTGTGCCCATGATTTCAGAGATACTTGTGAAGTTCAGTTAAGTGTGGTTGATGAGTAGATTGCAGTATTGTTTGTTTCTGTGTAGAACTGGCTTGCAGATCCAAATGGTGGACCTGAAGGAGAAGAACAGATTCGAGGAGCTTTGGCTGAAGCCCGGAAAATAGCAGAATTGTGTGATGATCCTAAAGAGAGAGATGACATTCTGCGTTCCCTTGGAGAAATATCTGCTCTGACTTCTAAATTAGCCGATTTACGAAGACAGTATGTATTTAACCCCTTTAATTGCTATCTATGTATCTATGTATCTATGTATGTATCTGTCTATCTTCTATCTATCTATCTATTTATGTATGGTGCTGGGGATTGAACTCAGGGCCTTGTGCTTGCAAGGCAAGCACTCTAACCACTGAGTTAAATTCCCAACCCCCCTTTAATTGCTTTTTAACACATATCTTTCTCACCTCATTCCTCTCTCCTTTCTTTTTCCTGTAGGAACATATAGAATTAAATCCCTATAGGTTAAATGCACGCATGATGATATATATATATAATTTTTGTAATTTTTAAGCTTGGAATTTCTCTGCTATTTGTGACATGCCTGTTCCCCAGACATAGGGGGAAAATAATTTTTTGGCCAGCTATGAAAAGATCCCCGTGTGTATATGTGGGGAAAGGAGGGATGCATAAAGGAGGTATTTTCTTCCTTTCTCAGCAATGGTTTTTTGTTTGTTTGTTCTAGGGAGGGTCTCACAATGTAGTTCAGGCCGGCCTCAAAGTCACTACTTAGCCCATCTTGGTCTTGACCTCCTGGCAGTCCTCCTGCCTCAGCCTCCCAAGTGCTGGGATTACACGTGTGTGCCACCTCGCCTGGCTAATGTTATTTCTTAAGTAGCAATTATAAAAGATTCATAAATCATGTTTCCTTAGTGATTGTTTCTGTAACTACATCCTTACTACAGCTTATTCTCGTAGGACTTCCAAGGCACCTACTTTGATTATATGCAAAAGAGGTGTTGCTTTGTTCTTTTTTTGGGGGGGGTGGGTGCTGGGGAATTGAACTCAGGGCCTTGGGCTCGCTAGACAAGCACTCTTAGCACTGAGCTAAATTGCCAAACCTGCTTTGTTCTGATAAGAATCTAGATCTTTGGGAAAAAAAAAAACTAATACATGCTAAACAAACGCTAAGGAAAGGTATGTCAAAAGCAAGTTCCTTTCTTTTCCACCCCAGTCCTTCAGCCCCATTCTTGGAATAACCAGAGTCAAGTGTTTCGAGATATTCTGGTTTTCATTTAACCTACATGTTTCATTTCCTGTTCTTCCATTCTTTTGCTGAGGTGAGATATTTCAGAGTTCTTTGAAGTCTTTTGTTGACTGAGAGTGCAGTGTCAGTGAATAAGGGAAACTTCTGCCTTGTATCATGAACTCATGGACTAAGCTTGGCGGAAGTGGGTAGACATACTTTAGGTAGGAGGCTGTGGTTTCAGAGATCAATCTGGGTAACAGCTCAGATCTGATTTTGTCAGGGTCAATCATTTGGAGATCCCTGTCATACCCAGATTCTTGAATTAATCAGTGAAAAAATGTGTATTTTACCAGTTGTAAAATATAATGTCTACATAGGTAGGTCTATATTCATTAATTATTTTGAGGCGCTGCTGGGGATCAGACTCAGGGCCTTGTCTTTGCTAGGCAAGTGCTGTACCACTGAGCTGAATCCCCAACCCCAATATTCGTTAATACTAACTCATTAATATAGTCTGTTTACATTCTTATTACATTTTAAAATACTCAGAGGCTTTTATTCTTAGGACCTAACATAGTAGGTGCTCATTAATGGTCTGTACATAGTAGGTGCTCATTAGTGTTTTGTAGGTGCTCATTAAAGGTCTGTACATAGTAGGTGCTCATTAATGTTTTGAACAGTGAAGAGATAATTAACAGTAATGGTGGTAACAGTAGACCTTCTTGTGTGGTTACTTGTGCAGTCATATGTGTTGCTGTAACATTCACATAAACATGCTGTGTGTAACCCTCAGCAGCAGGAGTAGCTGTGATCAGAACCCTTCGTCTAGCCTTATAATCTAGCCTTATAACGGGGAATGTTACAGAAACTGAGAATCACAAAGTAGCTCTTAAAAGAGTATCAAGAGCCGGGGATTTAGCTCAGTGGTTAGAGTGCTTGCCTTGCAAGCACAAGGCCCTGAGTTCGATCCCCGGTACCACAAAAAAAAAAAAAGTATCAAAATTGGTCATTCTGGCAGATGGGTTAGTATTTTTATTTTTACAGATGAAACATTTGAGATTAGTCAGGTTCCTTTTCTAGGTAAAGTTAGTCAGATTCTTTGTATATTCTTAATGGCTAGAATCTGAAGTCTTCGGAATAAGGTTTTGGGGGCAGTTATTTGCCTTCGTGAAACAACTGTCCTTTTTGTTTCTGTGTTGATAGCTCTTGCTGAGGTTCTTTGGTTGCAAGGAACTAACTTGAAGAAAAAGTAGAGGCTTAGTCAAGTGCGATGGCACATACCTGTTACCCTAGCACTCTGGGAAGCCGAGGAAGGAGGATTGCAAGATCCAGCTCAGCCTGGGCAACTTAGTGATATTTTGTCTCGAAAAGAAAAAATAGCCAAGTATGGTGGCACACTTCTGTAATCCCAACACATGGGAGGCTGAGGCAGGAGGATTACCACAAATTCGAGGCCAGCCTGGGCTACATGGTGAGTGCACGGCCAGCCTACACTACAAATAAATAAATAAATAAAAAAAAACGAAAGCAAATACATAAAAATAAAAATTAAAAAAACGCTAGGGAAATAGCTCAGTGTGAAGTCCCTAGGTTCAATCCCCTAGGTCTGCCCCACAGGGGCAAAAATGTAGAGGTTTATTGAAGACATGTGGAGGCATCGCTGGAAGCCAGCAGTTTGGACTGTGGCTAGGTGTTGCAGCAACTGGAAGCCCCTCCCCCCATCACTTAGTCTTGCGCTGTATGGTGTCCTCTGTCTGCTTCACTCTGGGCATTTATTTATTTAGAGGTTCTTCCTCTGGCTTTGACTATAGTGGCTCAGGCTTACTGTAACTTTCCAGCTCCAGATCTTACCATCGTTGACTCTGCGGTGTTTTTACGTATGGATCAAGGATTTTCCGAGAAGGTTGTAAAAAAATGTGGACCTTTGGTGTCCCATCCCAGGCATACTTAATCATAGTTTCTTTGGGTGGTAGGTTTAACTGTATGTATGTATTTTGAGACAGGGTCT